>CAUYSK010072918.1:0-83037 GCA_963575035.1 Avahi laniger
ATCACAGCAACAGCAAAAACAAACAAATGGGACCTGATTAAATTAAGATTAGGCTTCTGCCTAACCAAGGAAACAATCAACAGAACAAATAGACAACCTATAAAATGGGAGAAAATATGTGCATGCTATACATCTGATAAAAGACTAATAACCAGAATCTATAAAGAACTCAAGTAAATCAGCAAGAAAACATGAAACAACCCCATTAAAAAATGGGCAAAACACATGAACTGAAGCTTTTCAAAAGAAGATAGACTAATGACCAATAAGCATATGAAAAAATGTTCAACATCTCTAATCATCAGAGAAATGCAAATCAAAACCACGGTGAGATATCACCAAGCTCCAGTGAGAATGGTTATTATCAAAAAGTCCCAAAACAATAGATGCTGGTGTGGATGCGGAGAGAAAGGAACACTTACATTGTTGATGGCACTGCAAAGTAGTTCAACCTCTATGGAAAATAGTATGGAGATTCCCCAATAAACTGAAAGATAGACCTACCATTTGATCCAGCAATCCCACTACTGGGTATTTACCCAAAGGAAGAAACGACATTTTATAAAAAAGACACTTGCCTTCATATGAGTATAGCAGCACAATTCACAATCACAAAGACGTGGAAACAACCCACGTGCCCATCAATACATAAGTGGATTAATAAAATGTGGTATATGTATACCATGGAGCATTATTAAGCCATTAAAAATGGTGAGCTAATACCTTTTGTAACAATCTGGATGGAACTGGAGAACATTCTCCCAAGTGAAGTATCCCAAGAATGGAAAAACAAACACCAATTTTATTCACTATTAAATTAGAACTAAATGATCAACATTCATGTGCACATATGGTAGTGAAATTCAATGGAAATCAATCAAGTGAGAGGTAGGAGGAGGGGATGGATAAATTCACACCTAATGTGTACTATGCACACTATCTGTATCTGGGTGATGGACACACAACTTTGACTCAAACTGTACAAAAGTGATTCCTGTAATTAAAACTTTTGTAAACCCATAATATTATGAAATTAAAAAAAATAATGTCAATCTCTGAATCTACCTTCTAAGATCTGCTTTCCCACAGAGCCATCCTGTACACCTGCCTCTTCTCTGGGCCACATCACCAAGACTAATTGATTCTATTCCAAAAGTCTGAAATCCATACTTTCATCTCCTTAGGAGCCAGCTCTCAAAATTATTGTCTCTGATTCTCTGAAACTAGTTGTTGTTACTTTCTTTACAGTATATATTCCTTTAGAAGGGTGCTTATCATACTTGTTATGTTTCTAGATATGTTTCACCTCCTAGGCTCTGCTCTCCTTGACTATGTCTTATTCATTTTTGTCTCTTCAATCTCTGGCTTCAGAGTCACCATTGCCGAGGTTTGCATCTCGGCTCTGCCAGTTCCAGGCTGTGAGATATTAGCCACATCACTTAGCCTCTATGGGCCTCAGTTACATCATCTGTAAAATGGGGTTGTTAATAATGTCACCTATCTTATAGAGTTGTTCTGAGAATTAAATGAAGCATACACGCTCATGAAATAATACCCAACACATGATAAGCCCTCAATAAATGTATTAGCTATTATTACCACATGCATTCCACATAGAAAAAGCTAAATACATTTTTATTTAATTGGATTGATATTGGAATCCCAATCATTATATATGAAATGGGCAGTCAGTTTAAGATATGGGGACAATATTTCATCTTCACCTAAATTATGCTAGTAAGTTCCAGGTAGGCTGGAGTCTGTTACTGGTACTCCATGGAAAAGCATTACGTCAATAGGTGCAGGGTTGATCATGTAGACCTGGGTTTGAATCTGGGCTCAGTTTTGAGTAAATTCCGTCAGTTTGACGAACTTCCTCTGTAAAGCAGGAATACTATCTATTATAATTCACAGGGTTATTCTGAAAATTAAATAGGCTAATGCATGCAAACTAATGAGCAATTAACAACGAGTTATATATGTGCATGTGTATACATACATGCATATATATATGTGTTAATTATTTTCTCTTAATTTGTCTTCCCACTGTGCAAGGAAATACTCACCCACATACAACCTTCCAAACAGCATGGGAAGGGGCTAACTAGGAAGGGCTACACAGCAATTGTCTGATGAATGTCTTTGGAAGTTCCAGTGAGACATGGCACTATGTTGAAATGAAGCCTTGATCAGAAATGAAATCCATCAAGCTAGAAGTAATATGGCTTTTGTTAGAAACACAAGATGTTAATCAGGATTGTATTAACTAGTCAGAATAGTTAGAGACAAGGAAGTCAGATCAAGCACTTGTTAGAAGAATTTGGCTGGATCCAGGCCTTGGGCAGAGGAGACTTTTTAAGGCAGGCAGAGCAGCAGAAGTCACAGAACCTGGAAGAGGCTGGCACCACCCAGTGTTAAACTATGTGGGATTTCCAAAGTTTAGAGGCAGAAAAGGTCAAGCAAAGTCTATCCTTGTCAGGAAAACAAAACAATGAAAGTTTTAAATAAACCATTATTCAAACTGGTATTGGAGGACAGGAAAGGCAGTGGGAAGATATGTAAGTAACAGAGAGAGTAATGGCAGGGGGCAACTGTTTCCCTAGGAATGAGGGTGGGCAGAGGGAGAGTTTGGATGTACCAAGAGCACTCCAAGTGAGCCGATACTCTTCCAGCTCTCAGATCAATACTCTCAGGTTCCCAGTGCTGACTATTAAGCTCTCTTACCTCTAAACCTACTCTTCTACATTATGCTTTGTGATATTGGGACTATGGCCCTGCAAACGTCACCTTTCCTTTGCCAGCTGTTTCCCTGTTAAGTTCTGCTAATAGGGGACACTAAAGGAGACTTTAAAACTGGAGGAGGGGGAAGGAACTTGCTGTGCTTGCAGCTGTTTTGCATGATTGTCCTCTTAATACCACCCTAACAATGGCCATTCACCTTGAGTATTGGAAATTGGTTCCAGTTTCCAGCTTTTTCCTCATATTCCTAGAACCAGCCTGATTATGTCCACTCAGAGGTATCAGCACTAGATGGAGAACATTCCCTCCTCAAGAGGACCCAGCTCTGTAGGATTTCCTCTCTGGACTTCTAGGTTCTGGTTCCCTCAATCTCTTCTCTCTACATCTGTGTTATCACCATGTTTTCCTGTTGCTGTTCCAGTCCTGCAATATCTATTTAACAAATTGTCTATTTGAAATTCTGTTTCTGTTTTCTTGACCCCACCATCACTGACATATACTCCCACACCTTATGATATCTTTAGATTTGTACACAAAAGGTAGAAAGCACTGACTTTTTTGCTTAGCTGTTGTGCAAACCAGATGTCTCAGAAAGTGCAGGAATTTGGAAGTGTTGTGTTCCTAGTAATATCTCAGAGGAAAAGCATCCTGAACTTCTCATTACGAAGACTTACCATGACTGTCATTCCCTGTTTAGTGTCAGCCTTTCTTCGTATGCTGTAGACTCTGGGAAGATAGAGATCCCATGACAGCATCTGGCCTGGCACATAGGTACTTACTAAATATCTGTTCATAAATCAGGTAAGTAAAGAAGGCATGGGAATGTTTTCATGTATTTGTGTGAAAATGATGAAAATTACTTATACCCCAATATGATCATTTATAAAACCCTGTGTCTATAATGCAGTATTCTTCCATGACTCATTATTAAAAAAGTCATGCAATAAATAATTCCTTTGTGGCTAGAAAGATATTTAAGTCATAAATACAACCTAAGGTATTTAATATATGTTGTGACTTTTCCTGGGTATTAAGGAAAAGAAATGGATCTTATGAACTTTCTAGAGCCAAAGGATCATTGAAAAATTTTGAAGCAAGTATATAACCTATTCCTTATATTTTCTATTCACTTGAAATATATTCAGTAGAAAACTCAGATCTAGATGGAAAATCACTACCTATTTTTACAAAGAATTCAATCCATATAAAACAAGTTTTTTAAATTAAAATAATACTACTTAAAGATAATAGTTTAGAAAGTGGGTTTTACTGACAACTTAAGTTTGCAATTTAGGACTTGAATTTGTTAAAATTTCAGGAGCATGTCTTGAAGAGAATTACACTATTGATAATAAATGAGTTATAAGTATATTTTGCATATAGGGTGTGTGAAAGACTGGTTCTTCAGTGACTAAAGGAATTAGAATGTTTCCAAATAGACTTAAAGAATCTCTAATTATAAGGAAATTATGGAAAAGTGACTTAGTACTTAAAAGTTTGTGGATATCTTGAGGGTCAGGTAGTTTTACATACTTATGTAGTTGTTCATAGCATTTTCACATATGTATTTCATTGATCTTCATTATGGTATTTTTAGGTGAGTGTGTGTACTTAGAGGGAACTTCTGGGAATCTCTCTTGTATCTGGCTTTCCCTGACTTAATGTGCCATATAACAAAACTCCCCTTAAATAGCCACCAATTACTGACAAAATTCAGTCTCTGGATTTAAAATTGTTATGATTATGTAACTATTGACTTGGAAACTGGCCATGTGTTTGCTTAGGGTGGAGTGGAGAGTAGGCATGGGGTGTGAATATTTCCAGTGGAGACTGAATAGAACCAACCGTATAAAGGGGAAATAAAACATGATGCTTGTATGGCAGCCTGACACGACAAAACTTGGTTCTGGCCATGTTGACACTGCTGCTTATGCTGGGATCTGCTGCTAGAGGTGCTCTCTCTTCCCTGACCAAAAAATGATGACTTGTTGAACTACAGGACCCACTGGATCTTGAGCTTTTATTTCACATTCACCTATATTCTGTAATATAGATGAGCTAGGGCTTCCCTAAGTGTCTAGAATAATGCCTAGGGTATATTTACATGAATGAAACAATTGGACATGTACAAGAGAGAAAAAAATGAATAAGATCTGTAACCAAGTATGTAAGCCAAGCTATGACTCCTGGCTCACATCCATTACTCATGGATGAAGAGGGCGAAGGTCAGAGAGGATAAAAGTGATTGGCCCCATTCAGGTTTTCTAAGTCTTAGTTCTGGATTATTTTGTGGTATCATGTGCCCATTGGAGAAGAAAATTGGTAGGAATCCACCCTTACTAGTACTTACATGAATAACAGAAGAGCTTAAGTAGTTGCGTATACATAAATATGTACACACGTTTTTAAACCTTATTATGTCATTAAATGAAGTAACAGAATAATAAAGGTTATCCAGTTCTTGAAGAATAAATACTCTTAGACTGAATTTTTAGACAATTTTGGAGCAAGGGACATTGTGGGAGACTGAGAAACTAGGGAGATTTAATCCTTTTCAAATAGGTAATTAGGATATTTATGGGGCTTGAACAGAAAATATGAAAGAATAAAGGCATCATTGATTTGGTTGAGATGAGCTAATAATTCCTCCCACTCATGCTGTAGACATTTGGATGGAGAGAAATACTGTTCTACAGTTAACGTAGACATGTAACATTGAATTTGTTTTCCTGGTCAACTTCTGGGCAGTGTGTGAACTATGGAATCCTTTAACATTAGGACCTGATCATAAAAAAAGGAAATGGTTGAGGGATAGGAGATGCTGCCAAACTAAGTTGCTCTCTCTACCAGATATATTAAAAACAGAGTTTTGACATTGAAAATTTACAAATATTAAAGAAATAAATCGCCAAAGTTAATGAGATCATTATGAATGATGGAACTTATTTCACCCTCAAAAATATGTGTGCATAGTTATTGTGATACATTATTATAAAATTCTATATTTGCACTACATGAATTGAGAACGCCATGCTCAATTTTATAATTTGTGGAGGCAATGAAGTTTTCTGAGACTTTTAAAGTAAAGCATTATTAGATTTTCTGCATGATAAGGGAAACACATATAAAAAACTTTCCCTGTTAATATGTATGGGTAGATGTGCTCTGCGAATGCCTCCTGAATTCCTAGTGTCCACATTGTGAAAGTCACTTGTATTAGTTTATACTGCTGTAACAGAATACCATAGATTGGGTGGCTTTAACAACAAACAGTTATTTCTGGAAGCTGAAAGTTTGAGATCAGGGTGCCAGCATAGTTGGGTTTTTGGTGAATATCTGGTTTATAGATAGCTGTCTTCTCCTTGTATCCTCACACAGCAGAGTAAGAGAAAGATCATCTCTCCCATGTCTCTTTTTATAAGGGCACTAATTCCATTCATAAGGATTCCACCCTCATAATCTCATTACTTCCCAAAGGCCCCTCCCCTTAACCATCACATCGGTAAGTAGAATTTCAACATATGAATTTTGAGGGGACACAAGCATTCAGTCCATAGCACCACTAAACCATTTTTGGGGAGAGAAACAAAATAATCTATCTTGACACTATCTTAAGCATCTCTAAGAAAAACATGTGGCTATCAGTCATGGCTTGGTGATTCTCTGCAGGGACAGATTGTTATAACCTTAGAACCACAGACTGTCAAAGTTGGAATAATCTTTAAAGCATTTTATCCATCCAATCAAAATCCCAGTGTCCCCCAACTTGCTATAGGGTGGTCATTCAGTTTGTGTTTAAATATCTACAGTGACAGAACTTTCAAGGTTTCGAGGTTGTTTATACTGAAACCACAATTTTTATGACCAGTTTAACCCCATGAAGCTAGAATAAAGCTAATTCCATCTATGTGAAGAGAGTGTCATATCAGATCACTTTCGAGTATTTCCATGAAAAGCGTCCATTTTTGTATCAATTGTTTCTCCTGTGACAGTTTCAAGTTTTTTTTGCATCCTTGACAATTTTTTTCAGAAAAAGAGGTAGGCTTTCCATTTACCCACCCCTCTGCCTGCCTCCCATATTTAAAGAAGCACCAAGCAGTACCTTTGCAGTTACTTATTTTAGTGTTTCCAAATTGGGTTCTGTGGAACATTATTCTCATAAGCATACTCTATGAAAAAGTTTCACAGGACAAATATTCTGGAAATTTGGCAAATCTATATATTTTTCATGATGATTCACAGTGAATATTATCATACTAAAAACTCTGAGAAGCCCTTGAGAAAATAAATATGTTTAACTTTCTACAATTTAGGATTTCCCAGACTTATTTGATCTTAGACTCTTTTTCAAGTAACATCTGCTAGCATTTCTTTGAACCAACTGTTCTTTAGAAATACATGTTGAGAAATGCTGGCCATAAATTTACTGAGATGTCAAATCACAGGAGGAGGGTGGAACAAATATTTGGTTGGGTAAGTTTTTACTAATGGGAGATACAATGTAATAAGAAGAAAAGGGAACTTAATCACTGTAGTATAGTTTTTTGCCTTTGTTCTTGTTATTTTGACCAAGCCCCACCCTGTGTCTTATTATTTTGTCACTGTTTGTTTTGACTGATGCATGAGTACTAGAGCCTTATATAGAACTACAAGTCAGAGAACATTTGTAAGAGCTCTATGGAGCCTTAAAACATCATAAATAAGATCACAACTGTTCTTTTTTAAAGAAGAGCAATGGATTAGGAAGAATTAGCCACAGGGAGTATTACAAGCATTCATCTTCTTTCATTACACTTTAGAGACACATGGTTATATGGCATGCAATTCTTTGCCAGACAAAAATAAAATGGCTAAAACCTTCTATGAATATTTAATAATTAAAGATAATTTATTCTCAAGTGGAATCTACCCAAGTAGGTCGTAGAAACAGTTCCTTTCATTTGGATGGCAAGCTATAGGAACAATCTAAAATCTTAATAAGCCATATCAAAAAGGAAAAAAAAAAGTCCTGTTATTTAAACTATATTTTACAGGTAAATGCTAGGAAATGTGGCTTTCAGCTGATGTTTCCTTGTTATGATTTGGTGATATTTGCAACAAAGGTTTAATACTTTGACCTGTGTTTTATTACTTATCAGTAATTTTATAGCTCACAACCAAACTGAAGCAAAATCAGAGAGTGGACACAATTACAGTAGAATTTACAGAGCATACAGTTCATCTACTTCTGACAAGCCAATATAAAACCCCTCCACTACTGTAAAGGGTCACCCTCAAATCAGGGTTCTCTAAATTGTTTGATTAGACAATATTTTAAAAATTAACAGAAAATGTCGCTGTAATAATGTGATGGTTTCATTAACTAGAAAATAAGATTTCCTTTTTTAAATCTCCTGTTTTTAAAGAACATTAACCAATACTTTCCATAATGATAATCATTGCATTTCTTAACTGAGGAAAAATGGTAGAAAATAAAGTCTCTTTTGTTAACAATCTATAATAATAATTTAAAAATCTTGAAAACAGAAGCAGGATCCCTCAGAATGTAGAACTGAGAAAATGGGAATTGACTGAGATGTTGCCCCAAAATGATAATTTATGAATTGAAGCGTTTTTTATATATATTATTCACACAAACATGCCTGCACACACAACACAGGAACCATCTCCAAGAACAAATATTGAAATTTAATAGGAGAAAAAAAAATGGACCTCTTATTTATTTTATGGTTTGAAAAATAGAAATTTATGAGAAATGAATTCACACAAAATACTAACAAAAGTAGAGGAGAATATCTCTACCTTTATTTCAGTGCTTTGATGATGAAACTAGCAGGTATTAATTAAGAGATATTATCACACTAGTAGACATTCAATAAATCATGTGGAATGAGTTAGTATTTTTAGATCAGGGAATATTTACATAAATTTTCTTAAACATAAATACAGTCTCATTAGAATTCCCACCTTCCTCCCACAGTTTTTGAGAGGTAGATGCTCTCAGTGATTAAAATTGTCTGAGAGGCACAGAGTGTGGGAATTTGAATCCTGTTTCTACCTTTTATTAGCTGTATGATGGTAGGCACGCTCTTTACCTCTTTGAGCTTCAAAGAGGCACTGGTCATTTGTCTGAAAATAGGTGTAACAACACCATCCTCATCATGCATGACCATGGTTTATGCAAGACACCAGAGTGTCTTCCCTTTCCCAAGTGTAGTAAATCTTATATCTCTTGTTTCCTCTCTTACTCTTTCTCTTCCTCCTACTTCTCACTTTCCTTCTCTATCTTCTTATTGTCATTGTTACATTCCCTTATACTGACATCTCATTTGCGATCACTATGCATTAATAATTTCAGATCTCTTTTAAATCAGATTTGACCAGATTAAAGCAAATGTGGCGCGATGGCAGTAGCCGAAAATCCAGTTACGTTAATGACTTAATGAAAAAGAAATGTAGGGAAGAGAACTGTGGTGCCTCCGTTTCTCAGACTTTCTCCTTCCATTAATTTCATATTTAAAATATGTCTAATGACACAACAAAGCGATTCTGAAGGAGCTTCTCTGAGGACCTGGCCTGAGGATCATGACGGGACGTGTGTCTCTGTCTGAATGGGCCTTGCTACTAACAGGACAAGACACATCATATATCCTCCAACTTCTTCTCTGCCCACCACACTCACAGGCCAGGGGCTTGGGTGGGGGTTGGGGGAGGAGTTAAGAATTCAGTGGCAAAAGTTGAAGAAATTATGAGGATTCTGACATTTAAGAATTTCTTTTTGCCATGCCTTATAATTTTTAAGTGTCAGAGAGAATTGGAATGACTATTAAGCTGAGATCTTAGCACAGAGTTAGGTCAGTTTTATTTTACTAAAATTGGCTTGTTTATTTCTAGCAAGTAAGCATTGCACTCCAGGATGACCACTTCTTTTCTTTATCTGTAACTACCCCATCATTTGTTGTAAGACGAAGGGCCATAACTTCAAAGACAAAGCAATAAAAACAAAAGCAGGTTTGCTTTATTGACTATAGGGCTTTTTGTCTATTAGGGCAATAAAACAGGAAAGAAGCTAAAATGTTTGATGTGTTTCACATTTGAATAGTTCTATTATTGGCAGTCTTATCAATAAGGCATAAGTGCACCTATTCAGAGACCCCGGGTCACCTTTAAAGTGATATTGATATTTAGATTTTCTATACTAATCAATTAGGCTGTAAAATAGTATTCTTTGGAAAAGTTAGCCCAAAGAAAAAACCCAGTAAACTACACTTTGACTTAATGTAATATTGATAAAAGGCAAGAAATTTCTGAAATCTGTAATAAACATCAATTTCCCTGGTATGTGACTTGCTAACAGAAGGGAGAAATTTGGGATGTATAACTGCTTCTCTTTTTGATTTTTTCCTGTTATCTTGTACATGCACAAAGAGTTTTGTAATTATTGGTTCTACATCCTTAAGGCCTGGTTCAAAGGCCACATTCTTAATGAAACCTTCCAAGTCTCCTCCAGGTGGGAGCATTTCTAAAAAATTTTTTATTTCAGCATACTACAGGGGTACAAATGTTTAGGTTACATATGTTACCTTTGTCCCTCCTCATTCAGAGCTTCAAGTGTGTCCCTCCCCCAGACCATGTGCACCGCACCCATTAGGTGTGAATCTACCTGTCTCCCCCTTCCCCCTCCCATATCTCTACTCTGAATTTCCAAAACACTTCATACTTTTCATAGGTTGCCTGTACGTATTATTTTCTACCTTATATTGTCATTATTTCCTTAGAATTTGTGTATTGCCTATTCAGATGTTAGTCCCGGGAAGCAGGGCACTTGTCTTACTTTTTATATTTACCACAGTGACTTTCACAAAATAAATACTCAAATTATTAAATATATGAATGAATGAATGACTTCCCACTTGAGGCCCATCACTTTGGGGCTAACCACCAAAGTGAACTATACACATGCACATACACACAGAAAACAGTTCGGCGGGTTTGCCATAAACAGAGTTTGAAATTTTAGAGTCAAGAGTGGTCCGAGAGATCGTCTCTTTCACTCTTGGCCCATATTTCACACTCATTAAGATGCTGAAGCTCCGAGACTGTAAGTCAGATAAACAGTATGTCTGAGAACACATATGAAAGTGTTCTTCAGCTAGAAGAAAATTTGAGTTTATGTTGCAGATGTCTTTATTATTTTTTGAACTGTTTATGTATGAATATATGTATATATACATACATATATTATACATATATGTATAATATATGTGTGTGTGTATATATGTATGCATTTACTATTTTTAGTGACAAAGGCCCCAAGAGGCAAGTGACTAGCAAAAGCCATATCAAGACTCACTGGCAGAGCCAGGTCTAGAATACCGTTCTCTTAGCCACAGTATTATGCATCCTGCAAAGGATATTGTTTCTCTGATGACTGGACCCACTAGTTACTCCTCTATTTGGCTCAGCCAAACCAAACCAGCTCACAGATGTTATGTGGGAAATTTAGCTATATGAGAATACCCAATATGCAGGGGTCTAGAACAGTGGTCCCCAGCCTTTTTGGCAGTAGGCCACCAGGGACCGGTTTCATGGAAGACAATTTTCCCTGGGGGTGGAGGTGGTGGGGGAGGAGGCGGAGCTCAGGCGGTGATGCATGCAATGGGGAGGGCAGTGGCTGTAAATACAGATGAAGCTTTACTCATTCATCTGCAGCTCACCTCCTGCTGTGTGCTCTGAGCGCCAAGGGTTGGGGACTGCAGGTCTAGAAGACAGGTGAGATAACACAGGTTTCCAAGACTGCAAAAACAGTTTAAAACTCATGGCCTACTATTTACCTGTATATTAATATATCACTTTGCTCTTTTTGTAAAAGAATCTTTCTTGATGTTGTTGGACCGATGAGGAAGATATGAGTTTTCACAAATCACTTCTCGTATTTGATGAGGAAAGAGACACGAATGTGTTTAAGGTTATATACTGAATTGGAGATAGGAACAGGATTTGAACTTACATGTTTAAAATCATGCCCTAGTGTGCTTTCATCTTCAGTTGTTGTCTCCACATATTTCTAAATAAGGAGCATATGAAATGAAGAATTGATTACGTTTATTTAGAAATGGTAGCGATTGTCCTAACAAAATACCTTTCAATTGAGGAAAACAAAGCATTTTATGAACTTGTAGCAGGAATATGCCAGAAGCTATATTTTATAGGTCATGAAAGTTAGAAAAGGCCCTTTTATATTGTGTTCTTAATCCAAGGAGAAGACCAAGCTTAAACATGCAGCCTATATTTATTAAGTGATTCTGTTTTTTGTTTGTTTGTTGGTTGGTTTTTGTTTATTGTACTAAAAATATCTCAGTGACTTTTTCTGTAAATAACAAAAACAACAACAAAATCAAACACGGATATTTAATAGATAGATACCTGGATAAACACTGTTGAGAGTTTGAAGTATCCTTGCAAATCTTTTCATGCCTATATAAACATATATCTAAACATATCATACAGGGGAATATTTAAGGTTTAAGCCAAATGTGCACTATTCTATAATTGACTTATTAACTTCATGGTATGATTTCTATAATGTATTTTTAACACTCTCCTGTTACTGGATATTTAGCTTGCTGTGTTTTTTTTTCTTTTATAGATTAATCTGAAATGCACATTCTGTCCCACATATCTTCATACACAATGTGATTATATTCTTATGATAAAATGTTAGATACAGAATTTCTGTTCATTTCAGATTACATTTCCCAGTAGTGTATTCTGAAATGAAGATTTCATTTAGGAGGTCTATTAAGGAGTGCCGGTGGTGTCCACACCTGTGGAATGGAAGGGAAGGAAGTAGGATTAGCAGGAAGTTGGCTGTCAGACAATCTCTCAAGGAAAGACCCAGCTGATCCCTAGGGAAATTTTAAGCTAGAATGGCCTCTTAGAGTTGCCTCAAGTTGGAGTAAGGTGGATTGGTCCTGAATTGATTAGTTGCTGGATGCAGGCTGCCCAAGGAAGGACCGGTTTGCCTTTGAGCAGGTGGTTCTCTTTAGCTAGGGTGATTCCTGTAAGAACTTGACAGCTGAAGGCTGTCTACCAGAAGCACTCCCAACAGCCAGGAATGAGTTCCACATTCCCGAAGGTGGGGCTGGGTGGTGCATCACTGCACTGGGTCAAAGGCAATGCACATGATATAAACTGATAAATTGTGCCAGATTACCATCCAAAACGTTGCTAAATTATACTAATTCCTTAAGCAATGCATGAGAGTTTTTGTTATCCCACACTCTTAACAATGCTAACTAGCCATATGGGAACTAGCCATGTTTATAATATTTACCAACCTGATAGACAAAAATCCTCATTGTTGTTTTAATTTGCACTCATTTAATAGTGAGATTAGTATCTTTTCATATATTGAAAGGTCATGCATATTTCTTCTTTAGTGACTTGCCTATTTATGTCCCTTTGCCATTTTCTGTTGTTGTGCTAATCTTTATGCAATAAGGATATTTACCATTTATTTGTCACCCATGTTACAAATATTTTTTTGAGTTTGTAGTTTGTTTTTTAATATTCTTTATGAATCCTTCAGTATAGTCTTTTATACGGTCAGGTCTGTTCATCTTTTCCAAATTTCTAACTTTTATGGTAAGAAGGACCTTTCTTACTCAGGATTATAAAAATATCTTCATACATACACTTTCTATACTTCATGGTATGTTAAATCCATTTTAAATTTATTTTCATGATATGTATAATATAATACTACAATGGAAGTTGGTGTTGAGACACCAAGATACAACAGATTCCTTAGTCTTAATTATCTAGAGGGCCAGACATGATGCAGCCATTACCAATTTATATCGTGATGATTATAGGACTCTTTTAACCTCTAGATGACATAGGAAATATATGAGAGTCCAGAGCCACTGATTAAAGAAGAGGGTGCTCTTTGGATAAAGCTCTTACTATCTCGCGTCTCATTGTCGTGCTGGTGGGAGGAATGGCACAGGGGGGATCTCCCTTCACTATAAGGAAACCACTTAGCAAGTTTGATGTTGTGAAGTTTCAAAACATGGTGGGTTGGTGTCTGATGCATGATAGAAAACTTAAAGAGCAAGTCTAGCTCACGAAAGCACACAGCATAGGGTCATCTTGGCTCTTGTCCTGAAGGACCACCAAGAGGGGAAAACAGACATCAGCAGACCTCAGATCATATTTAAACAAAAAAAGGAAACAAGACAAAGTTGGTTTATAATTGCAACCTATGAACCCTGCTTCTTCAAAAGGGTAGTTAACAGAGGTATGAGAGAAGGATCTAACTTATTTCTTACAAGTAGCCAACTTTTTCAATATTATTTAAAAAGGGATATACCATTTCACTCATGGCTTTGAAACACTGCCATATTTATATATTAAATTTAAATATTATCTAAGTGTGACTGTATTCTATATTGTTCCAAGCATATAATCATTTTTATGAATTATTAATTCTGTGACTAAAACCAGCTTACAAAATATCTCAGTATCTGGTCAGAGAAATCCATTATCATTTTGCTTCAAATATTTTTTGCCTCTTTTTTGCATTTCTTTTCTCCAAATGAACTAAATAAACTTTAATAAATCCTCCCAAATAATAGATATTTTGTTGGAATTACCTTTAGCTCTGTAGAATGATTTTTGGGGAGATTTGAAATCTTTTATAAAATTTAGACTTCCTGTGAAATAGTTGGTGTCTTCTTTTATATCCTTCAGTAATTTTTTATGGCTTTCTTCATATATTTCTGTACAAGTCTTATTATGTTCATTCCTAGATATCTTATATTTTAAGTATTATAATATATTGGATCATTCATTTTCATATTCACTTCATAGAATAAATATATATAATTTTTAGTGGTACAATGCACTGATAAATGTTGAACTACTGGCTCTCTGGAGGAAAAAGAAATCCCCTGAGTTTGTTAATTTTCATGGTGTAAATATTTTTGCCATGGCCAATTTCAAGCTATCAACATCAATGCCAGTAAATGCGGAATTAGGAAAAGTATGTCAGATTTATTCTTGTGAGCTGTTATAAACCAATTTCAATGCATCACTGTCGTTTGTATATTTTCTAGTCAAATAATTTTTAAAATAATTACCATTGACTTTTTGTAAAGTTCAAAGTAAACTTTAGAAATAGGAATTTAGAGCCTAAGAACTAGAATCTTAAGAATTAAAATTTAGAAAGCATTAAGCTATATTGTCCTTAAATTTTTTTCCCCAAATTTATTACTCACTACTACTTCTGGTATACATTAATTGGGGGAACAGTTATGATAATTGTTTATCATGGGCTCCCTCTTAGGAGTTCTTAATCCCGTGGTTTTTCCTTTTTCTTGTGGTGCTTCGTCTAGAGTTGGACTTCAGATGAGCAGAGTGTACTGTATCAGATACTGAGTATTTCACCAGACTCAACTATGTAATCTCCCTGTGCCAAGTAAACTTTGAGAGAAGCCACTTAAAGCCACTTTAAAGGTTCTTATAAAATTCTCAAAGCTTTTCAATGTATTATCTGCTGAGATGCTTCCCAGAGTTTCCTCCAGCATCTGCCGATTGGATTTTAGTGATGTCTATGAGGTCACAGTTGAAATTTGTAGTCAGAAGACCAGAAGTGCTAGAAGACCAGGAAATTCAATTGAGTTCTGAACCTTTTTGTTTTGTTTTAACTTATTTTTGTTGTGGTAACACAATGCTGCCTAGTAAGGTGCTGGCCTCATGGTCCTTTTTTTCTCAGCTCTCACATTGGGAGCCATCATATTTATATTAAGTGAAATCTAGGGGACAAATGCCACAGCCAATTGCTTTGGGCTCAACTAAATTTGATTCTTCCATCATCTCTCCCCTTTACCTTTTATCCACTCCCAAATTAAGGTGTTAGGCCTCTTCCCATCTATCCTTGAGGGTTTTCCAGAGCTTTGTTCAGGAAACACTTCCACTTACTTTTGAGGTAGGTCCTTCCTTTTCCAGGGGTATTAGTTTTCTAGGGCTGCCATAATAAATTATCACAGACTGAATAGATTGAACAACAGGAATTTATTTCCTCACAGTCTGGAGGCTAGGAGTCTAAATCAAGGTGTTGATTGGATTGGTTTCTTCTGAAGTTCTCTGCTTGGCTTGTAGATGGTTGTCTTCTCTCTCTGTTTTCCTATCATCTTTCCTTTGTGTGTGTCTATTTCCTAATTTTCTCTTCTTATGGGGACACCAGTGATACCGGATTAGAGTCCACCATAATGACCTCATTTTAAGCTACTTACCTCTGTTGAGATCTTATCTCCAAAAATAGTCATATTCCGAGGTGCTGAGCATTGGAACTTTGACATATACATTTCGGGATTCACAATTCCGCCCATGACACCAGGGTTGAAATTTAGGCTACTGTCCATCAGTTGACAATTTACTTAATCTACCTCATTGATGATATCTAATCTGGTTTCCTATCTTTAATTCTTTCTTATCTCTATATTTCCTTGAACTTTCCAATAGGACTTGGGGTAAAGAAGAAAATAAACACATGGACTCAGATTGCTATCATCAGAAGTCTTTTAATGTTTTCCAATGCCTGTGTGGAAAAGAAAGAGAAGAGGGAGCAGATTATCAGTGATTACTATAGCGTACTCATCTACTCTCACCAAGAAGGACATGAGCCGTGTGCATGTGCCTGAAAATTCAGTGAAAAATAGATCTGAAATTCTATCACATTTAATTCTCATTGTTTAAATTGCTCCAAAATATTTATAACCCACATTTTACTGTTGTTGATTAATATATAATTAAATATTGATATGATTTTTAAAGTTAAAGAATGAGATACAATGGAGTGTTTGTGAATTTTCTGGGATCATGGCTAAAATATCACAGTAACATTTTCTTGGAATAATTACATTATCTATTTATCTATACACACATGTATATAGTAATATACAGTGTTTCTTTCTGTCTACTTCTGTAAAATTTGCAATCTTATTTTCTTGGCATATCCAAACATGAGTCTTTATAAACTACATAAATACTATTAACAAAGATGGTTAAAAGTGGGTCTTAAAGTTTCATATTATAAGAACATTTTCTGTGAATTTATTCCATTCTTCCCTCTTGACGCCTCAGCCCACACAACTAATACAACTGCTCCCTTTAATTAAAATGGGAAAATATATTACTTATAAAACCTAGTTCTAAGCAGAGCCAGGGACAAAATCTATAGTTCCCATAATGGGAGATACACTATAAAATGGAATAAAATGATAAATTGATAAATACATGGTATAATTATTTGTTCCCTATTGGTATCTATTTTTTATCAGTGGCAAGAAAGTACAGAAGAATTACAAAGTCTCTTTTTAATAAAATAAGAAAAACTATAAATTATGTAACTTATGGGATCTACAGTTTTTTTTTTTTAAAAAAAGCCTTTGAAATTAAAATTCTCCCTAGATCTTTTCACCTTTAACCTATTTTTTCTCTTCTCTTTATAAGAATTAATAAAATTCTGTTGGATAATTTCTCCTGTTTATTCCATTAGAGCCAAATTGCTGATGGGAAAAATAGCTTTTAATAAAATGTACTTTATTTTGAATTTGTCCATGGATGGTTTGGTTATATATTGGAGAAAATGTATTAGGAGATCAACTTTAAACATCAAATAAGTATTCCCTGGAGTGGAAGAAATAGAAATATGAGCTGCTTACTCTGGGAGCTTTTCAAATCCTCTAATCTACTTGAGATTACTTTGGTGCCATTATTTAAAGGTTAGAGTTTCGTTGCTGTTACATGTCTCAGTCTGAATCTCTGACTTGTGCTGTCTTAGTAATGGTTAGGATTCTGGAATCAGAATTTCCCTTCATTCTGTCTTAAGTACAGTTGCATGTTTCTGCTTATTATTACATTTTGACTCCAATGAAATTTTCACATTTCTGCTTATAAAATAGATATTTCCTGAGAGGAAGGATGAAGGAATATAGAGGTTGGGGAAAACAACCCAAGGAGGCCAAAAATATACTCAAATATATTTGGCCCATATATATATATATATATGCTCAAATATATGCTCACATATCATACGGATTGAATAAAATACTCCTCTATACCTGTGTACTGCAGGTTTCATTATAATGAAAAGACAAAAACGCATAGCTATATTTAGAAAACTACTCACACTCAAAAAATTTTCAAGATATTTCTACCACAATATAAAAACAGAAAAATTGCACCATTATTTTATTTTGTTTATTTTTCCATAGTCTAGTGTGTAGGAATAGAAAACCTAATGGCTGCGACCTTAGGAAACTGGGGACCTAATATGTATTTCATTTTAACTCTGTTTAAAATAAAATATTAAGGTGCTGCTTGGCTTTAGAGGGCTCTTGGCTTAAGCCCCACTTTGTAAGGCAATTTTTCAGACTCCAAGATCTCCAAGCCTGTGCCTGGTGAATAATACAGAGACTAGTTTGAATCCTTCATAACCCTCCAGTAATGAGAAGAAGAATGATCAAAATAGCATTTAATGAGTTCCTACTAAATGACAGACACATTTTCCTATTTTTTGTAATCCTTAACTACTCTGTTAAAGTAGGTTATTTTAACCACTTTTCTAGAGGAAAAAAAAAAATGAACTCAGAGGGTACCGGTGATGCCCAGATTTGAGACAGGAATATCTTATTCAAAGGCTACAAGGATTCCAACCCACGTAGCTGTCTCTGAAATATTACTCAAGAACCTGCACTCATTTCATGGCTTGAAGTTGCTCCCGTACATATGGAATCACAAGAATGTGGGTGAAGCATAGCTGAGATGGGTTACAATTCTACACTTTCCACCCAAAATTTCGGCCTAGCAGTCACAACCAAAGAAATGAATGAGAACATCTCTTTATAAATTCTATTATCCGTTGCTCAGTGAGTTCCCATCATCCACAGAAGATCTCAATGAGGGTGCCGTTGCAATACCTCGGATAAAATAAACATGCTGAGATGAACAGAAATTGAATATCTGAGTTCTTGAGATAGTGTAGCTAGCCCCCTGGTCCAAGCTGATATCTGACTTGCTCCCAGCCACGCCATCAGGATGGCAAGCTCAGGAATCTTTTACATTTCAAGAGTGTCCTTTGCCTAACTTGTCCAGTCCTATCTTCTAACATTCTTCATCTGGCAACATTAAGCTACTGGCATTTTTAGGACAGATCATGTTCTTCATCTCAGTGTCTCTGACCAAGCTGACTTCTCTGTCTGGGATACTAATGCCATCACCACCTTCTTACTAACCTAGCTTGTCTACTTCAGATTTCAAATCAAAGGCAGCTGTCTTTAAGACTTTTTTCTGTGAGTCCCCAGATAAACCAAAGCAGTCCTCCTAGGCAGTCACACACATTGTGTGTATCTTCATTATAAAAGTAATAATTATAAAATTAAATGATTTGTTTCTCATTAGTACCTTCATATTGTACTCTAAAATCATTCTGGACAGAAACAGTGTCTTCCCTGCCTAAATCAGTGACTATATCTCAATAAAATTTTTATAATTAATTGCTTAATAATATGAAAAATAAGGCCACAGGTTCCATTTCTTCCTTATTAGCTTTTCTTCTGACACAGAATCCTCAGTATGCATTAATAAAAATTAACAAAAATGATAAAATACATTCTCAGGGTTATGTATTTCTGTGTATGTTGGAAGTGTACAACACAGTTTCTAGTTCCCATTTAACAAGAATATTAAAGAAACAAACTTATTAAAACTTACTCCTTAAAAAATAAGAACTGTACTCCTTAGGAAAATTATATTAATTATTCTTCCTTCCATGATATTTTGTTTCAGTGCTCCTATAAGTTAAGCACTTAAAGTGACAACGTAAATATAAGATTAAAGGATAGAATATTTTTCTGCTTTGTGTTTAATAGAATCTTCCAAAGGGAAATACTGAAGAGCTAAGCCATTCTCAATAAATTGTCATCAAAGTCTTTTGTATGATAATTTCAATTAGGATTTTAAAATTCATTTTCAGTGGGAATCCTTGTCTTGTTCCAGGTCTCAGTGGGAATGCTTTCAACTTTTCCTCTTTCAGTATGATGTTGGCTGTTGGTTTGTCATATATGCCTTTTATAATTTCCATCTATGCCTATTTTTTAAGAGTTTTTATCATAAAAGAGGGCTGAATTTTGTCAAATGCTTTTTATGCATCTATTGAGATGATCATATGATTTTTTTTTTGCTTCTGTTGTTTATATAGTGAATCATGTTTATGGATTTATATATGTCGAACCATCCTTTTATCCCTGTAATGAAGCCCACTTGGTGGTGGTGGATTATTTATTTGATGTGCTACTGAATTCAGTTTGCTAGAATTTTATTGAAAATTTTTGCGTCTATATTTATAAGGGTATTGGTCTATAGCTTTCTTTTTTTTATTACTGTGTCACTTTCTGGCTTTGGTATCAAGGTGATACTGGCTTGGTAGAATGAGTTGGGCAGCATTCCTTCCTTCTTGATGTTATAAATAATTTCTGCAGTATGAGTACCAATTCTTCTTTGTAGGTCTGATAAAATTTGGCTGTGAAACCATCTGCTCTGGGACTTTTTTTTGTTGGAAGATTTTTTATTGCTGTTTCAATTTCATTGCTCATAATTGGTCTGTTTAGGAATTTTATTTCATTTTGATTGAGTCTTGGGAGGCTGTATGTTTCCAGGAATTTGTCTATTTCCTCAATGTTTTCAAATTTATGTGCATAGATATTTTTATAGAATTCTATCATTCAACTTAGTGCTGGAAGTTCTAGCCAGAGTAATCAGGCAAGAGAAAAAAAATTAAAGGTATCCAAATGGGGAAAGAGGAGGCAAAACTATCACTGTTTCCTGATGATATGAACTTATATATAGAAAACCTCAAAGATTCCGCCAAGAGAGTTCTGTAATTGACAAATAAATTCAGCAAAGTCTCAGGCTACCAAATCAATGTACACAAATCAGTAACATTCCTATACACCAATAACAGTCAAGGTGAGAATCAAATCAAAGACTCAATGCCTTTCATAATAGCTACAAAAAAAATAACATACCTAGGAATATATTGAAGCAAGGAGATAAAAGATCTCTACAAAGAGAACTATGAATTACTGAGGAAGGAAATTGCAAATGCCATAAACAAATGGAAAAACATATCATGCTCATGGATCAGCAGAATCATTGTTAAAATGTCCATACTGCCCAAAGTGATATATAGATTTAATGCAATCCCCTTTAAAGTATCAATGTCATTTTTCACAGATCTACAAAAAATAATTGTATGCTTCATATGGAACCAGAAAAGAGCTCGAATAGCCAAAGCAACCTTAAGCAAAAGGAAGAAATCTGGAGGCATCATCTTACCGGACTTTAAACTATTCTACAAAGCTATAGTAACTAAAATAGCATGGTACTGACACAAAAATAAAGACATAGACCAATGGAACAGAACAGAGAACCCAGATATAAAACCATTCACACATTGCCATCTGATCTTTGACAAAGTAGACAGCAATATACACTGGGGCAAAGAATCACTATTCAGTAAATGGTGCTGGGGAAATAGCTACATGTAGAAGATTGAAACAGGATCCATGTCTCTCAACATTCACTGAAATTAATTCAAGATGGCTTATAGACTTAAATCTAAGACATGAAACCATAGGAATTCTAGAAGAAAATGTTGAAAAAAACTCTTGTAGGTATTGGCCTAGGCAAAAACTTTATGAAGAAGACCCAAAGGCAAATCACAGCAATAACAGAAATAAATAAATGGAAATTAATTAAATTAAAAAGCTTCTGCATAGCCAAGGAAACAATCAACAGAGCAAACAGACAACCTATGAAATGGGAGAAAATATTTACATGCTATACATTTGATAAAGGGCTAATGACCAGAATCTACAAAGAACTCAAGGAAATCAGCAAGAAAAATTCAAACAACCCCATTAAAAAGTGGGCCAAAGACATGAACAGAAGCGTCTCAAAAGAAGATAGACAAATGGCCAATAAACATATAAAAAATGCATAATGTCACTAATTAGCAGAGAAATTCAAATCAAAACCACAATGAGATATCACCTAACCCTAGTGAAAATGGCTTTTATCAAAAATTCCCAAAACGATAGATGCTATTATGGATATGGAGAGAAAGGACACTTATACACAGTTGGTAGGACTGCAAACTAGTGTAATCTATATGGAAAATTGTATGAATATTCCTCACAGAACTAAAATAGACCTACCATTTGATCCAGCAATTCCCCTGCTGGATATTTACTCAAAAGGAGAAAAAGTCATTTTATCAAAAAGACACTTGCATTCGAATGTTAATAGCAGCACAATTCACAATAGCAAAGATGTGGAATCAACCCTAGTGCCCATCAATTGATTAATGGATTAATAAAATGTAGTATAGGTATACCATGGAGTACTACTCAGCCATAAAAAAGAAATGAATATCTTTTGCAGCAATCTGGATAGAACTTGAGACCATTTTCCTAAGTGGAAAAACAAACACCACATGTACTCACTGTTAAATTGGAACTAACTGATCAGCGCTCATGTGCACACATGGAAGTAAAAACTCAACGTAAACCAAGCAGGTGGGAGGGGGCAGTAGGGGATGGATGAAATCATACCTAACAGGTGCAATGTGCACTATCTGGGTAATGGGCACACTTATAATTTTGACTCAAACAGTGCAAAAACAATCCATATAACCAAAACATTTGTACACCCATAATATTCTGAAATTCATGTTCAGGAAATTTGGACACTGTATTCTTTATTTTTTAAATCAACTTAAAACTTGAATAAAAAAAAAAAACAATCACAATGAAACATTAAAAACATACCTAAAATTATTACCATTCAGGGAGTATCTCAGATATTTGTATCTATAATATAAATGTTTTCTTAAAATATCTTATGAAAAACATAGTATTTGAAAATTATTTTATAATGGTTAATTGTATGCCATTTATTACATATGCACAAACTTTTTCTTCCATTGTTTCTCAAAGACATCCAAAAGCCTAGCAATATAAAATGAATCCCATAAAATTCAGACAGAAAGTATTATACTGAAGGCTTATAAAAGTCTACACATGTTACTTACTGTATTATTTGTGTGGAATTAAAGAATAAGCACTCAGAGCCATCAAGGGGTGACTACGAAAACTTTGCCAAAGTTATCTCCTTTTACTTTGTCATGAGCAGAAACAGGATAAATATCCTTGTAACTACATTTTTCTGGCAGTCATAATTACTTTCTTTAGAAAAATATTTAAAATTTTGGGTAAAAAAGCATGCAAAATTCAAAGGTTTTTGATCTATTTTTCCAAATTAGTTTTTAGAAAGTTTTTATAATTTTTTTATACTCTCAGCAGTGTATGAGTGTTTGCTTTTATGTATCCTCATCAAAATTATGTTGTTAATTTTAAAAAATTCTTATCTCTTTAGCAATGAAAAAACCTTATTTAATTTGCATTTTTGATTTGTGATGAAGCTTAGTATGTTCATAGGCCATTTGTATCTCTGCAAGGGTATGTTTTTAAATATCTGGAAAACTGAGTATCTCTCTTGTGGATGTCAACAGGCTTTGTATATAGGACATATATTAACTTTGTCTTTTAATATATCTTTCAAATTTATTTTTTACCTTGTTATTTGATTTTCAATCATATTTATATTGATTCCTGACATATAGAAATTTAACATTTTAATGTTATTAAAACCACAGTTTCCATTATGGTTTCTGGGTTTTACTTGCTGCGTAGAAAAATTTTTCACAGAGTATGATAATGCTATTGTTTGCCTATATTTTCTTGGAGTGTGTTTTAGCCCATTCTGATGTGGGTAAAGATGTGAGTTATTATATTCTTATGTATATGCACCCCTCAGTGCTGGGCATGAACAATCCCATATTACTGCTTTCTAACCACATGAGGCTTTATACTTAAGGATATTTAAAGTTACTTACAGTTGAAATATGTTACGGTCTTCATGTTTGTGTCATCCCTAAAATTCATATCTTGAAATCCTAACCTCCAGTGTGATGGCTTTAGGAGGTGAGGCCTTTGGGAAGTGATTAGGTCATGAAGGTGAAGCCCTCATGAATGGGATTAGAGATTGTGTATAAGAGATCCTAGAAAAATCCTTTACCCTTCTGTCATGTGAGGACACAGCCCGAAGACAGCCATCTATGAACCAGGAAGTGAGCCCTTTCTAGACACTGAATTTGCCAGCATGTTGATCTTGGACTTCCTTGCCTCCAAAGCCATGAGAAGTAAATTTCTATTGTTTATATTACCCAGTCTATGATATTTTGTTATAGTAGGCTGAAAACATTTTCTGATTTTATGATTCTGCACTGTGTTGTTACGGCTATCAGCATAAACCTTCACAAATTACTAAATGCATTGGATGTAAGTTCTGCTTGTATGTAGGATTTTGTGGAAGTTTCCCTTATGGTCATCCCTTCCATGATGAAGGCATAAAAACTTAAAGGCAAACAATACTTCTATTATAGATTAGAAACAAATTTTTTAAATCTTGGGTCTTTTGACAGAATGGCAAGTAAGTGCCTTGCCATTGCTTCTGTATACAAAAGAGCAAAAAGTACCACCAGAATGCTGCTTGGAAAGCTCTTCATCTCAGAATGAATTGTTTTCTTCTGTGCTACCATGTTGGTTCTGATAGTCCTATTTTATTGTATCTCATGATTTTTCCCCTTTGATGCTCACCTTACTTCTATTTGCTCTCATGATTATTTTACATGAATCATAGACACAGAGACTATGGGGAAAATGACAGGTCATTGTATTCAGACCTCTGTACCTAGTGCATGTTATTGCCAGACACTTATATTATTCCCTTCAGAATTATATTTAATCTCTTTCTGAATGTCTTATTGATGTTTTCACAATGACCTCTTTGGGTGGCTATTCCATTGTTAAATTGCTCTTGCCTTTAGGACACTTTCTCTTATAAGTAATTTAAACATGCCCTTCTTATTTCTTGTAAAACATTCTAAGTCAACCACAAATGATCCTTCACTCTACTGTATATTATTTCTTTTCTCTCCAGTAAAATGCCACTGGTATGAGAGACAAACTCCCCATTCAACATATAGGCCATTCAGAGGAAACCTAACAGATTTATGCCATTTCCTCATCTATAAAAGGAACATCTAAATGTTCTCTAAAATTCCTTTCAGCTCTAATATTCTGTGATCCTGTGATTCCTACATTTGGTCATGGAATTTCTAAATCTGTCTTTGTTCCAGTTTTTTATGTTTGTGAAATTTTGTGTGCTCAAATCTACTATTTTTAACTATCAACCATTTAAAACTATAAATTATATCATATAGAATTAATAATGACTACTTTTATTAAGTACTTATTATGTACTAGTTTATATATTATTTGAAATATTTACATATTTGAGATTTATCTTCTAATGATATTTTCTAGTATTTTGTTGGAGCTAAATATATGTATATACATGTTAATATATATATAACATATATATATTTTTAAATTTATTCCCCTGGAAGCATTATATTTAACTCATCCTTGTTTTATCCTCTATTCTCCTGGGCCATTACATTGTTTTTTTCTTTTGTTTTTATGAAGAATTTCTGAGGACACTGTCCCACGAAGACCCTTTACAGAATTCTTGTCCTATTCCCTATGATACTATTTTCCAATGATTTTAATTTCTTTTATGGCTACCAAGAATGTTTGTTAACTTCCATATATTTTCAAGAACTCTACAGCTATCTAATATTTTTTTAAAAATATATGTTTTATTCTTTTTGGAATTCAACTTGGAAAGTTAAGTGTTTCATTGATAAACTCATACAAAATGGTTTCTTCATTATATGAAATGTTCATTTGTTTTATAATTGATTAGCTGATATGGTGAATGAATAATGAACAGAGTTTTAAATTCGTAACTTAAACGTTCACCCACAACATCCGTTGCATCTGTAAGTTCCGCTCGTTCCACTGTCCTTGCTCTGTTGCCCTGCCCACACCTTAGTTGAGGCTCTCCTTGCTCATTATTTAGGTGGTGAGTATATAGTCTCCTCAACGGTCTTCTGACCTTCAGTCTTAACTCACTCTGAAATCTACTATCTACCCTCAGCACACTCTTCATGTGATACACGTCTGATCATGCCACTCCCTGGTTTGTTATAACGAAGTACCATGGTGGCTTAAACAACAAATTTGTCTTCTCATGGTTCTGGAATCTGGAAGTCTGATAGCAGGGTGCCAGCATGGTTGGGGTCTGGCTCCGTTCCTGGCTTTCAGATCCAACTTCTCATTGTATGCTCACATGGCCTTTCCTTGGTGTGTGCACATGGAGAGATCTCTCACTCTCTCTTTTCCTCTTCTTATAAAGTCACCAATCCTATTGGAGTAGGACTCCCCCTTATGACCTCATTTAACCTTAATTACCTCCTGAAAGCCCTATCTCCCAAAACAGTCACACTGGGTGTGAGGGCTTCAATGTATAAATGGGGGGGGAGGGAGGTGGTCACAATTCAGCCCATAGCATCATTCAATGGTCGTCTACCTCTCACCTTGGTAAGTGCTGGGCTCCTGGCCATGACATCTAAGGCTCTTCATGATCCCTGCCAACCTGTCTCTCCTGCTTCAACTTGAATTGTACCTGACCCAGCATGCTGTGCCCAAGTCCTATTTACTGTTTCCCCCAAATATATGATATTATCTCTGGATTCTCTGTCTAGATTTTCCACCTATGCCCATTTTGAATATTTCTTGTTCATCCTTGTAAACAGGAAATAGATGTTTTTTCCTCCAAGAATCCCACACTAGCAACACTTTCCTTATACTCTATTCCCTATCCCTTTGCCTTGGGTCTTCTTCACTGCTTTCTGTGGTTACTATCACACTATGTTATAAAAATTAGTTCATTTGCCTGCTTATCCATTAGATTATAAACTCTTTGAGGGCAGCACTCATATTTTATTACTCTTACTATTATTTCTATTCTCAGTGGTTACCATTGGATGGTTAGATGCTCAAAAAATTACTGTTGCTAGAAAATGTTTTTGGCTTTACCTCTAACTATATAAACTGATGAGTGTAATAGCAATATGGCTGTTTTAAGCTACCAAGTCTCTTACTCTCAATGAATGTGTTGAATAATGTTACTACACTTTATAGGACGTGGGTATAGAGAGGCAGACAGTGGGCCACTGCTTAACTGTGCAGAAATGGGGCAGAGGGCTAGGAGTGGGACACAGGGCAGAGAGAAGAAACATAACCTAGAATCTGTTATTATTGAGCAAAGCAGAGTAACATATCTGAGAAGGTAAAACATAACAACAGCTGAGAAACATCTCTCCATCATTAACTAGGAGGCCTGGATTCCCCACACCTGAATCCCTACCTTCACGGTCAATCAGTGCCTAATTACTGTCTATTCACTTCTAACCAATCAACACTTTCCCCTCTGCAGTCTGTGCCATCCGAGGCTACTCTGTGGCCTGGCTGCTGTGCACCCAGCTCTGGGCAGAGTGGGCGTGACACTGCTTCTTTGGACTGATTTGAATCTAGTCGCTCTAGGAAGGCTGTTACAACATTGCAGTTAAAATGTCTCAGACTGAGAGGTTTGAACAAACCATAGCTGCTCCCTGTGTGTGGGTTAAATGAGAAAATATTTCTGCTGCCCCAGGATAAGGCACTTGGCCACGGCCTCCCCTTGCCAGATTTGCTACAATACATACTGTTTTGGCTTGACTGTCAGGTCCAGAGGTAGGTGGATACATACTTCAGGGAAACCTTAAAAATCTTTGCTTTGTCTTGAATTCTCTGTTCCTGGGACTAGAGTTTGAGGAAAAACCTGGATGGAGTGGACTCACCTCCCCGCATCCGCCATAGACCCGCCAACCCCCCTCCCTTGTCCCATCGGCAAGAAAGACTATATTTACCTTGTGGGACTGCCATGGTTTCCTCTTCTTAATTGATTATATGTATGAGAACAACCATTTCAGGAGTATGTCAAAAGGCCACCATGCACTCCCTATTCTCTGGATGTCAATGCCATTGTCACTTTTCTCCTACACCACGGGTTTGTGACAACAACTAGCAACTTTTCCTAACAAAATATTGGAGCTATTGAGATAAATGTTTAGTTATTAGAAGTTATTCTCACAACGAATCAGCTTCCATATATGTAGTCAGTCATTTTTGTGTTGTTAGGAAGATGAATATTAGGGTATAGCTAACAAATTACAAAAATGGTCAAGTATAATTAAGAATAACTCTTTTTTAGTCACCGATGAAGTGTTTTCAGAGTTCAATAATTTACAAAAGTTGTACCTACTCATGGGTAAGGGGAGATAAAACACAGTAGCTGGATAATTCACTTGCAAGATGATTTTTATAGCACCTGCAAAATACAACTGTGGGTTCTTTCTTTAGGTAACATATGTCTGTGTTTTTGAACTGATGACCTGCTTTGCACTTCTCAAGTAGCAGCAAAACAAAATTCCCTTAGAATTGAAGAAATTTTATACATGTCAAATAGTATGTGAAGCTGAGAATTCTCTAAGGCAGAGGAATCCACTTTTTAAGAAGGTAGAGAAATAAGCAAAATGACCCAGGCATAAAACTTACTCTAAGAAAGAAAATAGCTGGGAGTGGAAAACCAATTCTTCAGAGGACAAAGATAGGAGGATAATTGGTTCAGAAGAAAAACTTCCACCTGAAGTAGAGAAAAAGCAGGTTGATAACCCTTGTGGAACTACGAAGGAAGATATCCAGTGCTGTCTTCATAATCATGGAGGCTGGGATGGCCTCCAGTATTAGCGACTCTATTGTGGAAGTTAAAGGATACAAGAAAAGGGAGTCATTGTTCGCTTGGAAAAGAACTAAAATGTTTTCAGGCCAAAGAAAATTCAATACTTGGATTGAAACTATGAGGGAATAAAAAGATAAATGAAACACTACAGATGGAAACTTCCAAATTAATAATGTTTAGAGAAATTTTTGAAAAGAGAATAATATATATTTCCCAAATTGTTGATTTTATTCACATGTCTGTTTCTATTAAACCTAAGTGTAATAATTTCAAAATAAATGAAGTCCATGGTAGTTTTTCTCCTTGTTACATACCAGTCTATAGGGATGTATTGAACATATACACATTTCAAATGTGATACCTATAGAGACTACTCAATGCTGTCTGAAATGGTTAAGTAGTTAAGCTCTCGAGCTACTAGAGTTGGAGTGAGGGCTACGCATGTGCTTAAATGTATTATAATGGGAGTGGAATAGCATCTATGTAATTCTGGGAATCTTTTCTGTTTGGATTACATCTGGAATTCTTGTCTTTCCTTCCAAAAGCAAAAGGAATACAACCTTAATACTATAGATTATGGAGTTAAAGAAATAGAGACATAAATAAGAGCATTGCAAATGGAAAGGCAATTCTTGGAGAGAGTAGATGCCTTTAAATACCCTTTTAAAAGATTGTATTTTTAAAATTAGAAAGTGAGAATTTTTACACTAGTTTTAATGGCCTTATGCAAAGGAGAAACCATCCCAAGATGCCTTCAAATGAACTTTGGACAAAGAACAATGAGTCTCTTTGAAAGAGACTCATTAGAAGCTGAAGGATTTAGGAGATAAGTACAGATCAGACTGTCATGTAACATATTTCCTAGCAGTAGCCATATAAGAACTTTCTTAAAAAGAATCAGTCTTTATGAGGGCAAATTTAAAGCTAAATGAAATAACATCATGCCATTCAGGAGATCACGAGAGTTTCTCTGACCTTCAGAAAACTAGTAAATTTGTCTTGAAATGCTTTTCACTTTAAGAGCCAATGGAAATCTAAAGTTCACTGAGTAGATGATGTTGGTGCTTGAGTTGCACCCAAAGTTCAACTTTCAGAACCTGCTTTTATTTATCTTATGTTTTGGGGCCAGAGGTGACAAAGAATACCCTCTGTGAGCAGCCCTCAAACAATACCCCAGTTTCTTGGGGAGAATAACTCTGAAGTTACATGGACTCCCCTTTTCTTAACATGGTTAAGTCCAGTCACCTTCAGTGGTTAATGGCTTAATAATGAACATCTTTGGCTGCCTTTTTTTTCCTTATCTCATTTCCTCCCTACCCTACTAGTGGTGTTTTCTCTTCTAAAGAAACTATTTGCACTAGAGTCCTTGTGTCAGTGTTTGCTTCTGGGGACACACAAACTGTAGCACCTTCCCTGGGATTTTGTATGTATTTCCTGGGCAACTACATTTTTGAGGGCCATGCATCCTCATAAGACAGCCAGCAGTGAAATTCAGCTTCTTCTTTAGATCCTCAAAATAAATATTCACTTACACAACTGTTATGAATTCAAAAGGCTTTATTGAAAATTTGGAAGGCGCTCTGGGAGGAGTCATTTTGCAGAATGTACAGCTACTCTCCCTCTCCCCTTTCTCTTCCTCAATCTCCCTTTTGCAGATAGCTTGGGGAACCTCAGATTCTTCTCCCTTCTATTAAATGAGCAATTTCTTCCTTCTTTTGTAGCTTAGTGTCACCCTGCCAGGGTGTGGGAGTCCTACCCACCACTCCAAGAACCTGTGCTCCTTCCTCAAAGGTAGCTCTCTCCCTTAAAGGAATTCCAGAATCATCAGTTGAAATAATAACATTTTATACACTTTGTTATGGTCACCACCTCACTGTTTGTTATATTCTTAAAGCTATTACTAATTTTTCTTATAGAATAAGAATAAAGTAGTTATTTCCAAAATTTTACATATAGTAAATTGAATACATTCTTATTTCCCAATTAGTATTCAATCATTCTCAACTCTTCTTTTTATCATCTTGGTAAAACTGAGTTAAAGAAATCCTCTTAGTATAGATGAATTATTCAGATTGGGTGCACCAAACTTCACCAGGGGTGGAACTAGGTTTTATTGGGCCTGAAGCTTATACAACTTGGGGTGTGCTTTTAAGAAAAAAATACAAAAATAGGTAGATGAACCTTCGAAAGTTCTCAACTCTGAAGATTAACTCTAATTAGCTTCACAGTAAATCGGTCTTAGTACCTGGCTTTCTTACACAGAATTGGCAAGCCAGGAACATAACAAATCTAAAATCACCTTTCTGAATCAACCAGAATATTGAGTGCTTATAATCTTCCAGGTATTGTTCTAAACAGTTTGCTAAAATTAATTTAATTTATCTATTTTTATCGCAAATTTACAGATGAGGAAACTGCAGGATAAAAAAACTTGAATGAGGCCACACGACTAGTAAATGGCAAGCTGTCGTTTAGACTGTGATAGTGTAGCTCTGAAGCCAGCACTCATAACCTGTACAAGCACAACCTTGTTTTATTGTACTTCACTTTGTTGCACTTTGGAGATGTTGCATTTTTTACAAATTGAAGTTTTGTGACAACCTTGCATTAAGCAAATCTTTTGGCACAGTGACTCCAAAACAACATAGAAACTGTGTCGCCTTTTCTCTGTGTCTCTGTGTCTCCTTTTGGTAATTCCTGAAATGTTTCAAACATTCTCATTATCATTGTATCTGCTGTAGAGATCTGTGATCAGTGATCTTTAATGTTACTATTTTAATTGTTTCGGGGCATCATGAACCATGCCTCTAAAAGAAGGCAAACTTAATTGAGAAATGCTGTGTATGTTCTGACTGCCTCACTGATCAGTGAATCTCCCATCTCTTTCCCTCTCCTTGGGCCTCCCTATTCCCTGAGACATAATATTGAAATTAGACCAGTTAATAACCCTACGGTAGCTTCTAAGTATTCAAGTGAAAGGGAGAGTCAGATGTCTCTCACTTTGAATCAAAAGCTAGACATGATTAAGCTTAGTAAGGAAGGCATGTAGAAAGCCAAGATAGGTCAAAAACTAGGCCTCTTATGCTGGTTAGCCAAGTCATAAATGCAAAGGAAAAATCTTGAGGGAAATTAAAATTGCGACTTCAGTGAACACACAAATGATAAGAAAGAAGCATCCTTATTGCTGATAGGGAGAAAGTTTGAGTGGTCTAAATAGAAGATCAAATCAGCCACAACGTTGCCTTAAGCCAAAGTGTAATCCATAGCAAGGCCCTGACTCTCTTCATTGCGTGAAGGCTGAGAGAGATGAGGAAGCTGCAGAAGAAAAGGTCAAAGCTAGCAGAGGTTAGTTCATGAGGTTTGCAGAAAGAAGCTGTCTCCATAACATAAAAGTGCAAGGTGAGCAGCAAGTGCTGAAGTAGAAGCTCGCAGCAAGGTATCGAAAACATCTAGCTAAGATAATTGATGATGATGGCTACAGTAAGGATTTTCAGTGTAGATGAAACAGACTTATATTAAAAGAAGATGCCATCTAGCACTTTCAAAGACAGAGAGGAGTAGTCATTGCCTCGCTTCAGTGCTTCAAAGGACTGGCTGACTCTCTTGTTAGAGGCTAATGCAGCTTTTGATTTTAAGTTGAAATCAATGCTCATTTACCCTTCAAAAATATCCTAGGGCCCTTAAGAATTATGCTAAACTACTCTTCTTGTGCTCTATAAATGGAACAAAGCCTGATGACACCACATCTGTTGACAGCATGGTTTACTGAATATTTTAAGCCCACCATTGAGACCTGCTGCTCAGAAAAAAAAAGATTCTTTTCAAAATATTACTGCTCATTAACAATGCCCCTACTCATCCAAGAGCTGTGCTGGAGATATCCCAGGAGATTAACGCTGTTTTCATGCCTGCTAGCACAACAGCCATTCTGTAGCCCACGGATCAAAGTGTAATTTTTACTTTCAAGTCTTATTATTACATTTTGTAAGGCTATAGCTATTATAGATAGCAATTCCTCTGACGAATCTGAGCAAAGTAAACTGAAAACTCTCTGGAAAGGATTCACAATTCTAGATGCCGTTAAGAACATTTGTGATTCATGGGAGGAAGTAAAAATATCAACATTAATGGGAGTTTGGAAGAAGTCGATTCCAACGCTCACGGATGACTTTGAGGAGTTCAAGACTTCAGTGGAAGAAGTAACAGCGGGTGCGGTGGGAATAGCAGGGGAGCTAGAATTAGAAGTGAAGGCTGAAGATGTGACTGAATTGCTGCAATCTCATTATAAAACCTGAATGGATGAGGAGTTTCTTCTTAGGGATGAGCAAAGAAAGTGGTTTCTTGAGATGGACCCTACCCCTGGTGAAATGACAACAAAGGATTCAGAATTTTATGCAAACTTAGTTGATATAGCAGTGCAGGGTTTGAGAGAATTGAGTCTAATTTTGAATGAAATTCTAATAGGTAAAATGCTATCAAACAGTATCTCATGCTACAGACAAGCCTTTCATGAAAGGAGCAATACATTGATGTTGCATACTTCATTATCATCTTATTTTAAGAAATTGCCACAGACACCTAAACCTTCAGCAACCACCATCTTGATCAGTCAGCAGCCATCAACCACAAGGCAAGGCCTTCTGCCAGTACAAAGATTATAACTCACTGAAGGCTCAGAAAATTGTTAGAATTTTTTTAGCAATAAAATATTTCATAATCATGGTATATACATTTTCTGGACATAATGCTATTGCACACTTAATAGTACAGTATAAATATAACTTTTATATGAACTGGGAAACCAAAAAATTTGTGTGAATCGTTTTATTGTGTATTCACTTTATTGCAGTATTCTGGAACTGAACCCACAATATCCTCTAGGTACACCTGTACACTACATTGCCTCTGAAAACTTCATCTTCTTGGCTCCTAAATAGCTTACTATTTGTAAAAAGGGGTATAAATCAAAGACAAATTCACCATAAATAATCAGGCCGTACCCTAGTGTGCAACTCATATTACCTGTGGAGGTAATCAGATTGGCCATATGCTCAGGCAGACGGGTACCAAAGGCCCACTTATCTCACCAGTCTTCCTAATGGTGCAGTCACAGCAGTGAGGAAGCTTACTACTTGATGCTCTCCAAAATACAATTAAAATGAATATATGTTCTATTAAGCTGAGAACATTCATTACCACAGGCCAATTTATATATACAATGGAGTAATAGTACTATTATTACCAAGAGGTAGGTCCAAATATAGCGTCCCTGAGGAACTCAAATTCCTAGGACAGTAAATTGGCCAAGGGTAGTGGAGTATAAACTCCTAGTGGGATTGGAGTTTATAAATTGAGTATTTTTTCAGTTTACAAATTATCTACATCCCAATTGTCCTTCGTCAGCCATACTTGAGTACATAATCAATCTTCCTATTCTAGTCGACTGAACCAAAAGAGATCACTTTTCCCACCTGAACCAAGCAGATGTTTCTTTCCAGGGAATTTATAATTGTTACTAATATATTTTTGTTCACTTAAAAGCAACTGCTAGAAATGTGGGATGATCCTCTGCCATCGACTGCATGTTGGTGACCGAGAGGCAGAGAAAGCCAATTCACAAAAAAACAACCTGCCAGTGAAATTTTCTGTTCATAGAGTTTAGTTGCATATTTTCTCCTTTGGAATCTATAATATACCTGTGTACTATTATAATGTTTGGCCATTTTATGTTTGTTTATATCTTAATCCACCTTTAGTTCATTTCTGTTCATTGCAACCTACCAGAGTCCTAATTAATACAGAGACGTAACCCAAACCTTATTTTATTTTAAAAAATCCTTTTCTTAATCAGATTTTTCCCCATTCAGAATTGTAACTAAAAATTGCTGTAACACTTTTAGAATATAATCAACAAGAACCGGAATGTTCAAATTCATCTGTGACCAAAGATATATCTCAGTGTGATATGGCCAAGACTGGTAATTTCTGATGGCGATGGTTATTTCAAAGTGAAATGGCATTAAATGTGTCTTTACCACATGCTTCCATAATTCCATGTTCTCCTTTTAAAGATTGAGGTCATCTTATTTTTAGTTTCTTTAAGTCATTAATGTATTCCTGTTTTTCCTCTTCATAGAAACTTTTGATAATGAATCCTTGCTTTATTAGAGCTTGAGGCTTTTTAAAAGTTCAATTTCACTGTGAAGTCAAGGTCTTAAAATTCCTTATGGGTAAGTACTTTTTGCTTTATTTTCATCTCATTTACTAGATTATTTATAGCCTTAACTAAACTTTCATTTGATATTGTGTGCGTGTTTGTGTGTTTGTGTGTGCATGTGTATATCTCTGTGTGCATGTATGCATGTTAATAGTAACTGTCTAAAATAAATTTTCATAATGAAAGCCCGAGATAGATGAATACCAACATTATTAACTCATTAAATAAAATTAATTTTATTAGTTAATCAGGTATAATCCATGAATGTGTATTGTCGTTTACAGGTCCAAGGTTATGTGAGTATTTTCTGGCGTATAGGATGTTTCTTTTACTAATAATGCATACTGTGGTTGTCTGCCTGGTTCTGTTAGATTTTTCTATTTATGAAAGATACATGATTTTAGAAGTTGAAAAAAAGTTAAAAGGGAAAAGGTCACTCAATTTTTCCAAGGAAATGGGGATATATTTTAGTCACAAAAATTGGAAAATGGGTTTATATTCCCTTCAAATTTTATGTCTCATGAGTAGTTTAAAAGGTTTGGATTATTATCCTTATGTCTTCCAAAAAGACGATAAAATAAAATTACACAAAACAAAACACAGATTCGATTCTTCCAGGAAGAGCTAACAGTATTTGCATATCATTATAGTCCCCATTGCTGTTTCTCTCTTTAAGCAGATATTTAAATTTGGAGCTATATTTACTATTTAAAGTAACATAATATAATAGAAACAGTAGGAACCCTCAAGCCACATCTCTTTACATCTCTAATACATAAGTATTGTGTCCTCGCGTGACATTACTGAGATAAACAAGGGAAAATGAAATTTTATGATAACTGATTGCAATTTTCTTGTAGCAAGCTGAGCTGGGAGAAACTTCCGTAGAAATTAGAACTATAGTTAAAGCTTAAAGAGGATGCATGATGGAGCAAACATTATGCAATAAATATTTTACTTTCAGGGCATGACTTTTTTTCACTGATTTGAATTTTTTGTGTGTGAAACGGATTATACATAAAAAGTGCACAAAAGGTACAGCTACGATTCACTTTATTTATAATTTTATCACATGTATATTCACTCTGGAATGTATATGTTTATTTTTTATTATTTTTAAATTTTATATACATGAAAGGTACTGTCGATATCTTTTGATAAATTACTGTTTTCACTCAACATTATGACAAAAAAATATTTATCCATTTGGAAATCATTCATTTCATTCATTTTCACTTCAAACAACAGTCTAATTTTTAACAGACATTTTAGTTAACTATACTCTTAATAAATATTTGGATTGTTATCAGGTTTAAAAATCTGTTTGTTTTGGTATTACTGTATTGTTATGAATATTGTTATGAACATTCTTGTGTCTGTCTGTTTCTCTTTATATGTATGTATATCTGTTTATGGGTATATGTGTATTTGTGTGTATGTATATGCATATATATTCTATATATATAGTGTTACCCTACGCTATATATCTACAATTGAAATTGCTGAATCAAAGGATATATGCACATTTGAATTTGCTAAATAATTAATGCAAATTGTTTTGCAAAGTTTTGCTATTTAACAGTTCCAGCCATATATGAGTTTCCTTACTTTAAATCATAGTCAACATTTAGTATTTACTGATGTTTTAATTATTATCAATCTAATGAGTGAGTGGGTGAAACACAGTAGGTTTAATTTGCCTTTCTCTGATTACTAATTTTCCTTTCTCTGATTATTAATTTTTTAAATATGTTTGCTTGCTATTTGTTTTTTTGCCTTTCTCTGATTACTAATTTTCCTTTCTCTGATTACTAATTTTTTAAATACGTTTGCTTGCTATTTGTTTTTTTATCATCGTAGAAATGCTTGCTTGTGTTTTTGCTCATTTTCCCTATGAGTTACTGGTCTTTTTATTATTTATTTGTAGGAATTCTTTATATATTAAAAAGGCAAATCCTTCATCATTTGAATGTTTTGCAATTATCTTTTTTTTAGTACTATAGTGTATATTTTCTTTTTGTTATGGTGTCCTTCAATGAACATAACATTTTAATTTTAATAAGGTGAAATATATTTTTCTTTTATATTTTGTACTTCAATGTCTCATTTAAGAAATGCTGCCTCTCCAGATAATAGTTTTCTCTAAAATATAAAAATTTTGCTTTTGACAATATATGTCCATAATCCTCCTGTAACTTATTTTTGCCTATGGTTCAAAGTAGCATTTAGTTTTGTTTTTATTCATCTCTATGGGGATAGCCAATTATAACTATACCACTTGTGTAACAGTCCATTTTCTTCCTACCTATCTGAATGTCCAGTTATCTCATTGCTCAATTCATGTATTCACAAGGTTCTTTCAGTGCTCTCTTCTACTATTGCATTGGCATGTCTGTTCCTGCACTAATATGACACTAATTTAAACTCGTAAACTTTGTTCTTAATGTTGGTATCTATAATAATAGGAAAGTTCCTCACCTTGTTTTTCTTAGGAGTGTATTGGATATCTTTACAATCAGTTCATCAGCTCCATTTTAAAATAAAATCCATGCAATTTGGTTGAAATTGCATTGAATCTATAGATCAATCAGGAAAGAATTTATATTTTTACAAAATTTATTCTTCCTATCCATACACATGATATGCTTCTTTATTTAGGACTTTAATATCTTTGAATAATATTTTATACTTTATTACATAAAGTTCTTACATATCTTTTTTAGATTAATTTATAGTACTTCATTTTTTTTAAATGCTTTTGTAAATTTACCTTTACATTAAGGACATTTTCTAAGCCATTCTGTTATATAAATATGTGTTTTCATAAGTTTGTATATTGATCTTTCTAATATTTTAAACCTAGAAGAATTCTTAAATTCCAATACTCCGTCTATAACATGTCATGGCTTTTCTTTGTAGAAAATCATATAATTTTTAAATTATAGCAGTTTAGTTTTTCATTGGCGTATCACTCAGGACAGGTCAGATTTTGCTGAAGTAAGAAATGATTTTAAGATAACGGCAACTTAAATCAATAAAAGTAAAAATATTGATTAATTTTACAATTCCCCAAATAAGAAAAAATAGAAGACATGATGAAAAGAATGTTATCTCTCTCTCTTCTTCTCTCTCTCTATATATGCATGTATAATTTATAAACACATAGAATTGAATTGGTTAATAGGTTTTATTTATTCTCACATTTTTCTTGACTAATTGGAAAATTATACATTATAATTTTATCAGTTTAGAAATTTGATCATACATGTTAAATTTAACAAAATCTAAAATTAATGAAGATCTTCACCCTTCTCCCGAATAGGATTTAGAACATTTTAGCTTTCAATATGCTGCTATACAAGACTTTTATTCTTTCTTGATTTTATAACAATCCCATGAATAGTTATTATCATTATAATTTAATAGAGTAAAAATGCATTTAGTTTAACATTTTCCTCCCATGTAATTCTTTTGTTTTTTTGTATCTCAGATCTGTCTTAAAGGAAGCACACCCTTTTCAATTTTTAGTGAAAGTCTTAAGCTTTGAACTCTGTTTTCCCAATAGAAAAATATCTTTATTTTATCTTCTTCTTTGAATATTATTTTTGATAAATATGTAATTCATTATTTATATTTATTTTGCTGATTGAAGACATTCTTTTTCCCTCTATTGTTCTTGTTTTTTTTTTTTTTTTTTTAAAAGACAGTTATGACCAGGTGCAGTGGCTCACACTGTAATCCCTGCACTTTGAGAGGCCAAGGTGGGAGGGCCGCTTGAGGCGAGGAGTTCAATGCAAGCCAGGGAACAGAATGACACACCATCTCTACAAAAAATAAAAACAATTAGTCAGGCATGGTGGCACAAACCTCTAGTCCCACTACTCAGGAGGCTGAGACAGGAAGATTGCTTGAGGATCACTTGAGCCCAGGAATTTGAGGCTGCAGTGAGCTATGATTGTTCCACTGCACCCCTGCCTGGGACACAGATTAAGAAACAGAGTGAGAAGCAACACTCTTTCCCTCTTAAAAAAAAAAAAAAAGTACACTTATCTGTGTAATTGTTATATCTTTGTAACCAGTTTGTCTTACCTCTGGCTACTTTTAGGATCTTCTAATCTAATAATTTTCCCTTTAACCTTGTCTAAAATTTCTTTTTAGTTATCTCATGATCTTCTAAATATAATTGTTATATTTTATATTTCCATACATTTTACTTTATATCTTTTCCAATCTACCCAATGTCTATTTCCTAATCACATGAATATTTTTATATTTTATTTTTAAAAATATGTTATTGTTATTTAATATTCTATGTTGATTAGTTCATATACCTTCAGACTTTACAAGTGTGATTCTGAAGTTTTTTTTTTTTTGTTTCTGTGTGTACTCATTCTTGGTGGCTTCTTACCACATGATTTAGTAATAGCTTCAGTTATGAGACTATGTGTCTTAAAATCTTAAAACTTTATCTGTGAGAATTCTTTGAGGACCAGGTTTAAAGATGGACCTTCCATAGGAGATTTGTATAATAAATGCTTCTACTAGAAACTTGGAAGAATTATTAACATTAACTGGGGAGCATTTTAAACTAAACATTAGACTTGGGATTTTGGAGGGCCAAATAGGAATTTGAGTTCCAGTTCCCAAACTATATGAGTATAGAGTTATGGTTAGAAATTTTCAGGGGAAACTTTTCCCCCTATATTTTCTAAATTTACTCAGAAGCAAAGCTAAAACAGACAAATCTTCTTTAAAGTGGTAGGTTGTTTCTTAGGTCACTGACAGAGGCTTTATAGTTTTGAGGGTCCCATATTTTGAGGAGATTATCTGATCTCCAGCTAACTCTGGCCCTTAGCTTTGCTCTCTCCTGTTTTCTCAAGACAGCACCTTTAGCCAAGACAGGTCAGCAAATGCCTTAAGGGCAAAAAGCTTCAAGGCTTCCTTGCTACTGTAGACTGGCTTTCTCATAGTTCCTCACCTCTGAGGAAATTTATTTTCCCACTGTCTCAGACATCCTTTGTTATCCAAAATTTTTTGCTGTTTTCCATTAAGAAAACCTTTTTTTTTTTTAACATTCAGAACCCCCTGTTGTGAGAAATTAAAATGCATTGGTTTTTTTCTCTCCACAAAATTTAGGCTATTTGAATGCTTAGAAGATTATAATTCTAAGCAGAAGCATGGCCCTCTGGCACTATTCTCTTGGGTTTTTTGTTTTGTTTTGTTTTGTTTTTTGAGACAGTTTCCTTCTGTCACCAGGGCTAGAATGCAGCAGTGTCATCATAGCTCACTGCAACCTCAGACAACTGGGCTCAAATGATCCTCCTGCCTCAGCCTCCTGAGTAGCTGGGACTATAGGCACACACCACCACACCCTGTTAATTCTATTATTTGTAGAAATGGGATCTAGCTCTTGCTCAGGCTGGTCTCGAACTCCTGGCCTCAAACAATCTTCCCGCCTTGACCTCCCAGAATGCTAGGATTACAGGCATAAGCCATTGCATCAGGCTTACTATTCTCTTTTGGTTCAAAATTGTGCTTTGGGCACTTAGTAGTAGCACGGTTTTGGGGAAGATACTTAACCACCTCTGCCTCAGTTTCTTTATGGGATTAATAATTGTGCCTACCTTATAGCATTATTAAAATTATTAAATGAGTTTAATAGAATGGGAACATAGACGTAGTATGTGCTCAACAAATGCTAATAGTATTACTATTGTTCTAGCTGATAAAGTGGGAAGAAATTCAATGCTGTTTTCTTGTTAGGTCAGTTAGTATAGGCAGGGATTGTTCAGTTAGAAAAGGCAAACTTTGCAAAATTTGTGCTTGTATGTTGAGTTAGAGATGAGAGGATCTTATTAGTAACAAAAGCTGTATCGTGTTGTCTTCTTCTGCCCTATAGCTGGGAGTTGTACACTTTGATTCTCAGCTTGCTTCCCTTAAAATCAAACCACCGACATTAAGTTCACAGTGAAAAGTTTGCCAAAACTTCCTAATGAAGATCACTTGGATCCTTGTTTAAAATGTTTTTTCTCAAAATTCTTCCCTGGAGATGCTGATTCAATAGGCTTGTGTTGGAATCTAGGAAATTTAATAAGTGACGCAAGGCACTCTGGGAACTACAAACCTATGGCATCAAGTACTATAAGAAAATGCAGCCCGTGTTCTAGTTCTGGTTTCACTTGAAATAAAAAGACTTCAAGAAAGTCATTTGCACTTCACTGTATTTCATTTTACTATGATTTGGAGATAATCTTGGTGGCCCTCTGTCATTAGCCAGTTAAGGAAGGATGTGTATAAAATACCTCTGAGCATTTTAGAGAAGAAATAGCAAATCTAACTGCAGACAAATGATCTTTTTTTTTTTTTTTTTTATAGAGACAGAGTCTCACTTTGCTGCCCAGGCTGGAGCGTAGTACCCCAGTCATAGCTTACTGAAGCCTCAAACTCCCAGGCTCAACTGATCCCCCTGCTTTGGCCTCTCAAAGTGCTGGAATTATAGGTGAGAGCCACCATGCCCCATCTACAAATGATTTTTTTAAGTTACACTCTTGACTCTCCTTTTAATGTTTGCATTTTAGTTATATCCTCCAAATAAACCCAGCCAGATCAATAACATTTTCTTAAATTCTCTCATGCTATAGCACAAGTTTCTCTTCCATAGGTTCCCTCACATTACCTCAAACTTTCTTCTATTACCCCAGAGATGTTTTTACAATAAACATCTTTAGAGACTTCGCTTGGAATGTATCTGCCACAAGGACAGTGACTTTATAAACAAAGAGCAGGCAGATCAGCTCAAATCTCACATACTGCGGGTTGGTTGAAAATCCTGTTTTACTAACAAGGCTTGTCTTACTTCTTTAACTTTGTAAGGACAGGTTTGTGAAAATATAGATTGATCGTTTCTGCAATTCATAAAGTAGAAATACATCGTGCATTTTAGAGATAGTATTTAGCAACTTACATAAAGATACAACCTTTTGGTTTCTTTTTTTTTTTTGAGACAGAGTCTCACTCTTTTGCCTGGGCTAGAGTGAGTGCCATGGCGTCAGCCTAGCTCACAGCAACCTCACACTCCTCGGCTCAAACGATCCTTCTGCCTCAACCTCCCAAGTAGCTGGGACTACAGGCATGTGCCACCATGCCCGACTAATTTTTTCTGTATATTTTTAGTTGTCCGATTAATTTCTTTTGTATTTTTAGTAGAGATGGGGTCTCGTTCTTGCTCAGGCTGGTTTCGAACTCCTGAGCCCAAATAATCCGCCCGCCTCGGCCTCCCAGAGTGCTAGGATTACAGGCATGAGCCACCACACTCGGCCCAACCTTCTGGTTTCTATCTATCATATATTCCTAACTGTACTTCACCAAATCTTTATGAGTTGAAGTTTCTGCCATGACTTTCTCACATTATTTATAATTTTAGGACTATGAGGCACCAGATACAGGCATATTTAAATATTTATTCAAAAATATGTTCCTAAACCAATAAGAAAGGTTGCAATTTATATACTTTCAGCCCATTTACTGAACATTATGCACATTTAATTGAAAAATAGATATGATGTGGTTCCTGCCCTCATTACTAATGTAATCTAGCTCCCCAACTCCACCTGCCAGCCAACTTCACTAAAATAAAAAAGTAGGAATGAATTTTAATATAAAGTTCCTTCTTTCCTCCATATATTGCATCAATTCTGATTATTGGGTATAGTCTTATGGTTCATTTGTATCCAGCGTTGTGAGTTCTGAAGGAGCAATTAGACTCTAACAACGGGATTTCAGAACATAATGGACAATATGCCAGGTATTTGGTTTCAAGATCTTCATTTCTATTCACATCTCTATGTACTGTGTGATTTTTCCTTAATTTAATTTTAGTATGATTATTGTATCTTCTGTTTAATTTTTTTATAGCTTGCTATAATTAAGCTTTTATTTGGAAGTCATTTTAAAACCACAGCATCGTTGTCATGGAATTGTTGGTAATATGTGATTACATTATGTTGTCTTTTGCCACGACACTTTTGTAAATGAAGCATTATCCTCGGAGATTTTCTTGGCTGAAAATGTAAGTAATTAAAAATGTAAACAAATATTATCTGTTACATATGCTGCAATAATAAATACTTCAGAATAATACAAGTTAATGTCTCTTTTGGGATACAGTTTAATCCTGCTACAACATGTTTTCCACGGACAAATAAACGAATAAACACTTAATATCTTATATACTATGGCACACAGATGCCCAGAGCTTTTACATGTTCTCTCTTTGAGTATTTATGCATTTCTTAACAGGTAGTATCAATAATTTTTTAGCATTAGCTGTTGTTTTATAACAATGCCAGCAATGGAGATATAAAAAATAGAATCAATCATCAAAAATTCCCAAATAACATCCAGTATAACTGATAGTCCAGGAAAATGGGCATTCTTTGTCTACAGCTGGTCAGAGGAAAAATAATTCATCCTATTTGGAAGGCGTTTTGGCAATATGTATCAAAAGCCTAAAATGTGCTTAACCTTTTTACGCACTAAGTTATTTCTTGGAAATTATCCAAAAAATCACTGAGGCATATGTATACAATGTTTATCATTATATTACTTCAATATCAAAATATTATAAACAACCTAAGTGTATGTCTATAGAGAGTTGGTTAAGTAGACTATGGTAAATACATAAAATATAATACTGTATAGCTATTAAAAATCAAGATGTAGGGAAAAAGTAGATGATATAGCATAAAAGGTTTATGTTAAATGGATAAGCAAAACAAATAAAAGTAGAATAAACTAAGGACAGTTCTCCAGTGATTATTCAGATAGGTGAAAAAGAATTCGTGATGGGAACATCAGCAAAATGGTGGAGGACTCCAACAGCTTTTGTCACTAAGGACCTCGACAGTCCCTGCAAAGCCTTGAACTCCCTGCAGAGATCCCTAGTGTTTATCAGTGCTGACTTTAGGGTCCTGCTCTGCAGAGGATATGATCAGCTTTACCACTGAGGTAACCAATAGCCATTACTGCTGCAGACTCCTTGGAGAGGGAGACATTGTTATACCCTTTCCCTCTGGGAAGGAGCCGCTGTTGACTGCCCCAGGAATAGGCCATCACAGCCCCAGTGCTGCTTCCTTCCTAGACCCTGGAATTGTGGCTACTGCAGGTAAACATGTGCTCTAGACCATGGATCTGCTGTCATTCCATGTGTGTCTGCACCTCAAACACCAAAGCCACCACCACTTTTGGCTAGCTCATGCCTCATTCCTTAGAGATGTGTGTGCCCATGGCTCTGGGTCCACAGCTACTTTGCAGCACTCACATTGTAGACACCAGAGCTACCACTGCATCAGGCGCAAATGAATCCCAGACTCTGGAGGCGTGGTTACTCCACCCTCCCACTCTTGTGAACCCCAGCTTTACGCCCATTCCATGATAGCCTATGCTTAGGACAGCAAAGTCACTGTCATAGTGGGAGCTCTCATGCCCTGTATTCTAGGCCTGTATTTCTTTGCTCACCTTCATTCTACACTCTATACTCCAACTGTTCCACAAGAATTCATCTCTTTCACATTATTACTAATATTGTAGTGGGGGTGCCTGCACCCTGGGCATTGGTAACTCTGCTACCCTGTACCCTGGAACAGCAGTCCCTCCATATGAGTCTGTGCTCAAGATCCTGGCTCCATGGCTGCTCCACAGGTGCTGCACATCAAACACTATTGCCTCTGCCACTGTGAACATGCCTGTAAACTGGAACATGTGCCAAGAAGAATCTGCTTGGTCATGACTTCCCCCATGGAAAAAACAAAAAGAATAGGATGAGGATCCTAGTAGCCTTTGCAACCAAAGACCCCAAAAGCCCTCACTGCTGCTGCAGATACCCACAGCTTAGGCTGTTGAAGATCCCTGGCATCTTTTCTGTTACTAACCTCTTCTGATGGAACTCCATGGAGACTATGCTTGATCCCTAACAAAGCCTGAACCATCACAGCACACCCAGCTTATGCCCTCACACCCACCCATAACCGAAGGTCTTTTCCAATTGAAATCAGTCTGTAAAATTTGGAAGAGGTGACTGCTCCATCAAATATGCAGACATCTATGCAAGGGTAGAAGAAACACAAAAAGTCAAGGAAACATGACACCACAAAAGGAACACAATAATATCCTAATAACTGAATATAAAGAAATGGAGGTCATACATTGCCAGAAAAAGAATTCAAAGTAATTATTTAGGAAAGCACAACAACGTGCAAGAGAACAGATAGATGACTTGAAAAAAATCAGAAAAGTAATACATGAACAAAATGACAAAGTTAACAAAGGGCTAGAAATAAGAAATAATGAAGCATAAATTCTGGAGCTGAGGAATATAATCAATGAAATGAAAAATGCAATAGAGAATACCAACAGGAAACTTCATCATGCAGAATTAAGGATCAGTAAACACAAAGACAGGTCATTTGAAATTATCCAGTCAAAGGAGAAAAAAATGAAAAAAAAAAAAGAAAAAGAAAAACAAGAAAAAAATTCGTTAAGAAAACCTGTGGAATTTATGGGATACCATCAGTTGGACCAAGACACATGAAGGGAATTGCAGAAGGAGAAAAAGAGGAGGCAGAAGCTTATTTAAAGAAATAATGGCTGAAAATTTCCTAAATCTGGGGAGAGATATGAACATCCAGGTGCATGAAGCTCAAAAGGTCCTAAACATACTCAACCCAAAGAGGTTTTCGGTAAGACACATTACAATCAAACTATTAAAAATCAAAGACAGGCCAGGTGAGATGGCTCATGCCTGTAATGCTAGCACTCTGGGAAGCTGAGGCAGGTGGATCGTTTGAGCTCAGGAGTTCGAGACCAGCGTGAGTAGGAGTGAGACTCCATCTCTACTAAAAAGAAAATAGAAAGAAATTAGCCAGACAACTAAAAATACACAGAAAAAAATTAGCTGGGCATGGTGGCACATGCCTGTAGTCCCAGCTACTCAGGAGGCTGAGGCAAAAGGATTGCCTGAGCCCAGGAGTTTGAGGTTGCTGTGAGCTAGGCTGATGCCCCAGCACTCTAGCCTGGTCAACAGAGTGAAACTCTGTCTCAAAAAAAAAAAAAAAAAAAAAAAAAAAACGAGGAGAAAGAGAATTTTGAAAGCAACAAGAGAAAATGGGTCCGTCACATACAAGGGAACATCCATATGGCTATCAGTGGATTTCTCAGAAGAAACCTTGCAGGTCAGAAGAGAGTGGGATTATATATTTAAAGTCTTGAAAGAAAAGAAAAAACTTGCCAATCAAGACTACTTTACCTGGCAAAGCTGTTCTCCAGAAGTGAGAAGAGATAAAGATTTTTCCAAACTAAAGATGAGGGAGATCATCATCACTAGATCTGCCTTACAAGAAATGCTAAAAGGAATTCTACAAGGTGAAATAAAAAGATGCTAATTAGAAAAATGAAAACATAGAAAAGTATAAAAATCAATGGTAAAGATGGGTATATAATCAAATTCAGAATTCAAATACTGCAATGGTGATGTGTAAATTACTTTTAACTCTGGTATAAAGGTTAAAAAACAAACATATTAAAAATAACAATAGCTACAACAATTTGTTAATGTATACACAATTTAAAAAATGTAAATGGTGACACCAAAAAATATAAAATGTGTGTGGGGGGAGTAAAGGGTAGAGTTTTTGTGTGTAATTGACTGTTATAACATGGTTTATGTAAGCCATGTGGCAGCCACAAAGCAAAAACATATGGTAGATGCACAAAAGATAAAAATAAAAGAATCAAAGCATACCATGGCAGACAATCATCAAATCATAATTACCCTTTCTTTTTTCTTTCTGGGCTCTTACCAGAATCACTCTTAAAAACTTTTTTATGGCAATATAGGCTTTTTCTAGCATGTACCTCCAAGCTCTCCCATTTTCACCAGTTCTAAAGCTGTTTCCACATTTTTAGATAATTATTGCAGCAGCACCCCCACTTCTTGGTACCAATTTTTTGTTTTAGCCCATTCAGACTGCTGTAAAAAATATCATAAACTGGGTAGCATATAAACAGCAGGAACTTATTTCTCCCAATTCTAGAGACTAGAAGGTCTAAGATCAAGATGTGTAGTGAGGACCTACTTTCTATTTCATAAATGACACATTTTAGCTGAGTTCTCACATGGTAGAAGAGATGAGAGGTCTCTCTTGGGCCTCTTTTATAAGGGCATTAATCTTACACATAAGAGTTCTGCTCTCATGAACTAATCACCTCCCAAAGGCCATACTTCCTAATACCATCTCTTGGGGATAATAAGGAAGACATCATCCTAAGTGGAAGTGGAAGACACATGGGTAGCAACAGCAAATTTCCCTTCTGTTCAAAACTTGAATGTATCAATAGAAATCTGGTGAGAAGCGTGGGCTAATACTTGTGCCCTGCAGTAATAAGGAGCCCTCCCATCCAAATGTCATTGTTGGCTGAGTGGAATACCAATAATTCCACCTGAAGTATCAAAGCAGTGCAAGGCAGTGCTGCCTCATCTCCTGTAATATCATTGTCATAGGAAGTCTGATAAAACACAAGGTTTAAATAAGATTTGGAATCTTATGAAATCATTCACAAAATGTCCAGCTTTCAACTAAATGTTACTCATGATACAAATAATCAAGACAATGTCAACTTGAATAATAAAAGAAGACAAGTGTCTTCTTTTAAACACTGAGATGAGATAGATGCTAGAATGACCTGATAATGAGTTGCAAGCAGCTAACAAAAAACACTCCAGTTAGCAATTACGAACATGACTGAAACAAATGAAAAAAATAGAAATTCTCATGAAAGACCAAATAGACTCAAAAGATAAAATAGTATCTTTTCAAACATAATGATATAGGTAGCTTAAAAGTAAAAGGATGGAAAAAGATACATCATGTAAACATTAATCCAAAGAAAACAGGAGTAGCTATATTACTCCCAGTTATAGTAGATTTCAGAACAAAGCAAATTATTTGGGATAGATAAGGATGATTTTATAATGACAAAAGGGTCACTCCATCAAGAAAACATAGTATTTCCAAATGTGAATGCACCGAGCAACACAACTACAGTATGTGTGAGACACAAAGTGATAAAACTGAAAGGAGATGTAGCCAAATTCACAATTACAGTTGGAGACTTTAACATTCCACTCTCGACAAATAACAGAAAAATGAGAGACAAAACTAAGTAAAGATATAGAAGAATTCAATAATACCATCAACCCACAGGCGCTAATTGCTATTTATAGAATACTTCCATTCAGCAACAGCAGAATACACATTTTTTCCAAGTGTCCACAAAACATATGCAAAGATAGGCCACATCTTGAGCCTGAATAAAAAAAAAAAATGAACTTCAACAATTAATAAAAAGCAAAGCAAGGATATCTACTATCACTCTTTTTTATCTCACAAAGCATTAGAAGTTCTAGACAATGCAATAAGACAAAGAAAAGACACAGAAGTCCTACATGCTGAAAAGGAAGAAGGAAGACTTATATGAAGATGGCATGACAGCTTATATAGAAAATTATAAGAAGTCTGCAAAAAACAAAAAAACAAACTCCTATGACTAATAAGTGAGCTTAACAAGGTTTCAGGAGATGAGATCAATACTCAAAAATTAATTATACTTCTATATACTAACAATGAACATAAGGAAACGGAAATTAAAAACATATACTATTTACAATTGCCCTAGAGAAAATAAAATATTTAGTATAAAGCTAACAATACACATATGGATTTGTATGTTGATAATTATAAAACTGATGAAATAAATTAAAGAAGATTTACATAAATGGAGATATATATATGCTTATGGATTGGATTGCTCAACATAAAATGTCAATACTCCTCAAATTTCTCCATATGTTCAATGCTATTTCTATCAACTTCTCAGCAATAGTTTTTGCAGATACAGATAAGCTTACACTGAAATTAATATGAAAAGGCATAGGCCAAGGAATAGCTAAAACAATATTGAAAAAGATGAATAAAATAGAATGAACCACACTAAATGATATTAAGACTACATATATTTTGATATATAGATATGGTAATTGAGACAGTCTGATATTGGTGGATAGATAGATACATCAATGGAACAGAATGGAGAACAGGGAAAAAATACACACAAATATACCCAACTTATTTTTGACAAATGTGCAAAAGCAATTCAATTCAATGGAGAATGGTACCCATTTCAACAATTGATACTGGAGCAATCAAAAATCCATGGGAAATTATTGTCCTAAACTTTACACTTTTTAAAATTACTCCAAAATGTATCACAAGTCCCACATTTAAAACCATAAAACTTTTAAGAAAAAAAGGAGAAAATGCTCAGGGTCTAGAGCAAGGCATAGGAGCTCCTAGACTTGGCATAAAAAATATTATCCATAAAGGGAAATATTGATGAGTTGGACCTCATCAAATTTAAAAGATTGCTCTCTGAAAGACTCTGTTAAGAGGATGAGGAAACAACTGCAGACTGGAAGTAAATATTCACATAGAATTCTGGATAATAGTTTGGCAATTTTTTACAAAATTAAACATGCAATTACCATGAGACTAAAAAAATGTAGTCTTGGGCATTTATCCCAGAGAAATAAATACCTTTGTTCACAAAAGCACCTGTACATGAATATTGATAGCAGTTTTATTTACATAAGCTCCAAACTAAAAGCAACCCATATGTCCTTCAATGGGTAAATGGTTAAACAAACTGAGGTACTTATATACCATGGAATACTACTCAGTGATAAAAAGGAATGAATTATAGATACATACAAAACTATGGATGAATCTCTGGGAAATCATGCCAAGTAAAAAAGGCAATTCCAAAAGGTTATGTAATGTATGGTTCCATTTATATAATAATTTGATAAATCACAATTTCATAAATGGAGAACAGATTTATAGTTGCCAGGGTTTAGGGCATGATGGGAGGGAGGAGGGAATTAGTGATTATAAAAGAGTAATGCAAGGGATCCTTGTAGTGATGAAGCTATTCTGCATCTTGACTGTGGTGCTTGATACACAGACTTACGCACGTGATGAAATTGCATAGGTCTAAACATAAACACATACAAGCAAACACATAAATGTACACAACTAAAATTGAGGAAATCTGAATAAGATAGGTTGATTGTATCAATGTCAATATTCTAGTTGTGACGTTATAATATAATTTTGTAAAATGTTACCATTGAACAAAGGGTACAAGAAAGCTCAGTATTATTTTTGACAACTACATGTGAATTTACAGCTATCTCAAAATAGAAAGTTTAATTAAAAAAAGAACTATACCAAAATCAATTGGGGTTCATTCCATAGTGCAAAGCTGGTCAATATTCAAAATCCATTCAATGTAATCCCCATATGGGTAGGTTAAAGAAGAAAAATCACATGATCAAATCAATTGAAGGAGAAAAAGCATGTATCAACATCCCTCAGCTAATTCATATAAAACTTCTCAACAAACAAGTAATAGATGGGAATTTCAAAAACCCCCTACAGCTAACATCATACTGAATGTTGAAACACAAAATGCTTTTCTCCTACAATTGTAAACAAATCAATGATGCCCACTTTTTCACTACCTCTGTTAACATTGTTCTATGGGTTCTAGCTAGCGCAATAAGGAGAGGGGAAAAAAAGAAATTAAAGGCATCCAAATTTTAAAGGAAAGAGTGAAACTTTATTTGCAGATGAAGTTATCTGGCATGTAAAAAATCCTAAGAAATCCACACAAATCTATTAACAAAGACGATTCTGAAAATTAAGAAAATATTTCCATTAAAAATACATCAAAAAGAACAAAGGACTTAGGAGTGAATTTAATAAAAGATATTCAAGATTTGTATACTAGAAACTGCAAAACATTACTGTGAGAAACTAAGGGAGATTTGTGTAACTAGAGGGATATTCCATGTTCATGGACTGAAAGTTTCAATGTTGTCAAGATGACCATTCTCTACAAACTGATCTCTAAATTTATTGCTATTCGTATTACATACCAGCAAATTCTTTAGGTAGAAATTGTCAAGCTGATCCTAGACTAGTCAAAACAATTTTTAAAAAGAACAAAGTTGGATGACAATACCTGGTTTAAAAACTTATTAAGCCACAGTAATTCAGATAGTGTGGTACTGGCGCAAGAATAGGGAGATAGATCAATGGATCAGAGTTGAGAGTTCACAAATAAAAACTTCAGTAATAATGACAAAACAAGACACCGGGAAAAGGTTAGCCTTTTCAAAAAGTGGTGCTGGGACAATTGGCTATACACATGAAATTAATTAATTAACTTAAAAAAAACTTTGATTTTTATCTTACACCATATACCAAAATTAACTAAAAAGGAATTTTAGGCCTAAATGTAAGAGTGAAAACTATGAAACTTTTAGAATAATTATCATCATAATTTGGGGTTACAAAAGCATCCCTAGATATGACATTAAGAGAAAAATGATATATTGAATGTCACTGAAGTTAAAAACTGCACATCAAAACATATGATAAGAAAATGAAAAAAAAAAGGCAGGAGAAAATTTGGCAAATCATATGTCTGATAAAATAATTAAACCTAGAATATGTAAAGAATTCTTACATCTCTATTAAAAGAAAATATACCACTCAATTTTTAAAAAGGCGAAAGATACTAGTAGACATTATATCAAAGAAAACATATGAATGGCATGCATTGTATTAAAAGATGCTCAACACCATTAGTCATTAGGGAAATGCGAAATAAAACCACAGTGAGAGACCACTATACATCCACTCAAATGGCTGTAATCAAAGTGACATACAATACCAAGTGGTAGCAAAGAGTGAAGGAACTGGAATTCTCATGCATTGCTGGTGAGAATGTAAAATGTTCTAGGCACTTTAGAAAACATTTTGGCAGTTTCTTAGAAAGGTAGACAATAACTTATCATATGAATCAGAAATTATTTTCCTAGGATTTTACCCAGAAGAAATCAAAACATATTCTTACACAAAGATATGTACACAAGTGTTCACAACATTGTTCATAAGAGCCAAAGTGTAGACACAATCCAAAATTCCACTAACTGATAAATAGATAAATAAAATGTGGTGTATCTATACAATGTGATACTATTTAGCAATTAAAAGGAGTGAGTTACTGATATGTGAGTATCAAAAACCTTATGCTCAGTAAAAGCCCAGTGCAAAAGATTAATTATAAATCATAATATATAAATATTTTGTTATGTTAATATTATAAATATTATACAATTCCAGTTATTTGAAATGTTTAGAGAAGATATATTTATAGAGACAAAAGCACATTATTGCTTGCCTAGGACTTGGGTATGAGAGTAAGGATTAACTTTAAAAGGGCACAAGGGAACTTTTTGGGTCAAAAAATGTTCTAAAACTGGATTATGATGATGTTTGTACATCTTTATAAATAATATACTAACATCATTAAATCTTATATTTATAATGGGCAACTATTATGGCATATAAATAATTTATCTCAATAAATCTGTTTAAAATAAACACTGATATTATTACATGTAGCACTTATTTTATTTAAACTAATGTAAAATATAGCAGGTCATCAAATAATGTCAGTTTATTCAATGTCATTTCCTTATACCATTATTGAGAACAAAAATTGATTCTTGTCCATGGCCATTGTCTGTATGGGGTTTGCATGTTCTCCCCATGTCTGCATGGATTTTTTTGCGTAGGTACTCTGGTTTCCTCCCTCATCCCAGCGATGTGCATGTCAGGTTCATTGGCATGTCTATGCTGTTCCAGTCGAAGTGAGTGTGTGTGTGTATGTGTGTGATTATGCCCTGAAATGGAATGGCATTCTGTCCATATTGGCTTTCTGCTTTGCTCCCTGAGCTACAGAGAAAAGCTCCAGCCACCCACGACTCTGAACTAGAATAAAGAGGTTGAAAAATGAATGAATGAATAAATACAAATTATTTTAAAATAAAAATTTGTAAAGTAGATGATAATCACAGAAATGCATAATAAACAATATGGTACAAAAGTGTTCAGTGAGCCTGCCATATTTATTATTGTTTGGTTTTGAACTGCATGGTGGTAGGAGGAGCTCCTTATAATTTTCACTTTGCAAACATTTATTTCTTGATTTAACCCACTACCACTACAATCGCTGTCACTCACTGATTCACCAAAAATTGAGTAAATAATTACCTTACTTGTTTTTATTAATTTTTAAAAAATGTGTGTATAGCTCACATTTATTTCAATGTTTAATACTTGAATTGTTTTATGTCTTAGAAGTTTGGTGATTTTTTTTTAAGAACTTAACTCTTGTTTATATCAATTAGTCTATGGTAGAAATGTTTTCATTATATGTCATTTTGATTAAAGTCTCAGTTTCCAAGAACCTATCGATGTTGAGTGAGGACTTACTGTATACTAGTGAAAAAACCTAAGTCCTTCACTCCACACTTTTAAAATTTGATGACTAGTCATTCATTTTGTTTTGTTTCCTACATTGTATGATGCACATTGTTTATGTCATTGTTTTCAAATGAACAGATTTACGTGAAAAATAAATATGTGCAGTAAAACTTTTTAGAAAACTTAAACTTTTTTTCAGACTACATCTTAATACACCCATCAATGCCATCATTTTTAGAAACATAGTTCACATGGTAGTTTTTCCCAATGCTTCTGTAGTTATTTGAGCAGGTGAACACGCAGATGTATAGCTATCTTTATCAGGAAACATTTGTTTAATGTCAACCTGTGCACATGTATTATAAATATTCAATTTATTCATTTTGTATTTTGCATTCTTGTAGGGTAAAAAATGTCATAACAGTACTTCTTCATGCAATATTCTGAACTCATAAATTAGAGGAGGTCTCAACAATGCTGTAGTACCAGCACATGCACAGTGAGAGAAACACAATAAACCAGAAGAAGCACTGAAATCTTAGATACTTTGCTCTTGAGTGTGACTAGAATTAAGTCCCGTTTTCTGGTCTTTAATAGCCGTCTCTATTTCACTCCTTTTCTCCTAGGGTTAATGCACACAGTTTTAGTTTTAATATCAGATTATCACGTAAAAGCTCTTTTTATGTGCATCTTACCTGCATCTAATGGCATGCAGAACTTGTTAAACATATGTGGTCTTTGACCTCTAAAAGCATATAGTTTAAGACAAGTAACATATATATGAAACACATATGAAGAATTAGATACATATGATTTTAATATTAGATTTTAGGTCTTAAATGGTGCCTTAAATATTTACTTTTTATTAATATTTTATAAAATGGTAATGGGCATTCATATAAACATTGAATCATTTCGTTTCACATAAATTTGTATTCATTTTTATAGTTCCATATAACAATTTCTCAGTGAGGCACCAAAAAAATAAGGAATATCACAAAAGTTTCGTATAGATAGGCTTCCTTTTTTCTTTTTCTTTTTGGTTAGTTTGATTTGTTTTGAAGTTTTCTTTTTGTGGTTTTTTTTTTTTTTTTTTTTTAGTCTTAGAGAAGAGGGCCAACCAAATTTAACAGCCTTGCCAAATTCCCAGGTGTCTCCAGTATTGTTAAAGGTCTCATTTCTTTGCTGAATATATGGGATTCAAGCAGAAAATCACATAAAAGAGGAAGGAAAAAAAAACCTTGTGGGATAGGGGAATAAGTACTCTTCTGTGTAATCATCTTCTCCACTGGAGGAAAAAAAAAAAGGCAAATGTTGCCATGAATTAAATCCCTGTCTGATGAAGGCAAAACGTCTTCAAATAAAGCCTAATGTAAGTGAAGAATTGGGATGAAAGGAACATATGTTAAACACATAGATGTGCTATCTCTAATTCTCCAGTTATAAAACCAACTGATGCTTTTAAAGAGTTATAGGAATCTCAGCTGACATCCATGATTGCTGTTTCAAGGCATAAAAAAGGAAAGAAGGGCATTATAAATCAGAAAAAAAAAATGTTAATTAATTTTAAATAAAGGGAAATGGAGAAATATACTAATGGAATGCCCTAAGTTATTTACATTGTGTTTATTCAATGCCACAAATGCTTAGATTAAGTTAAGAAAGAGAGGCTAGAGTGTAGTAATAAAAGTGCCTCATATTTGTATACCACTTCTTGATACAGGTTGGAAGTCTGATTTAAAAAGTAGTGACCTATTTTCTAAATCAACAGGAAGGATTCCTGAAGGAGATAGGCTTTCAGTCCTTATTAATTCAAAATTGCTACATTTTTTTCAGGCTCACACAACATAGACATTAACCCTCCTATACTCTATTTCCTTTTCCCCCTCTTTGCTCTGTGGATGAGAAGGGATACCAAATCAATAGTTGTACTGAAGAAGCAGATATAACATTCCTGGAGATACTGGAGACAGGGTATAGAAGGAACAATTCATTTTTCTGTCTCAGTTTAGATTGTATTTATATCACTTGCGATGCCTGTGGGAATGGAGTCTATAGCAGCTTCTTTAGACACAAACTTTCTCTTAGTGACTTTCTCTTTTCTCTTCAGTGTGATAGGTTTTAGGTTTTTTTTTTTTTTTTCTTAGAGAACTAGCCCATGGCACTGAGCTGAAGAGATGAGACTTCAATGAGATATAGGAGACAAAGAGTGACAAATTAAAATGACAAGGCTGTCTTATAAGATTGTGATCTAGTGAAATGAAGTATTTCTGGCCCAGTCAATGTAGACAGCATTATGCTATGTGGTAATAGATTGCAAGACCTGGGCAGCCTGTATATGTCTTTGAGATAACTGAGTTTGTCACTATCAACACTCTTTCAAATTGTGTCTTTCCTGGCTTTTGAGAACATGAGTATGGACAAAGGTTTTCATATAAGTCAAGCGTTTAGGGATACTTTATTTTTCCTTAAAAAATCTGTTTTTTTAAAAAAGGCATTTTAATAATATGTTAGTTGTCATGAAATTAATCCAAGGAGAAGCCTTGAAAGAGATAGCGAATAGCCCCAAAAGTGATAGTGAACTTTGGCACTGTGTCTTATTGAATGTCTTATTACATCTGTTCCCTCATAACTCTGAGAGGTGGTTGACCACACACTCTCTTGAGCTTCAGTCCTGCCTGCTGGACTTCCCCAGCTGTTGTTAACACCATCGTGCCAAGTTCAACATACAATAAATAAAATTTATAGACTTTCTTTAAAAAATCAGTGGAAATGTATTTATATATTATCACGCAAAAGTTTAAATTAAATTTAATCTGTATTTAGCTGCTTATTAGCAAATGGGGAAGGAAGAGTAGAGGATTTTAGCATATTAGAGTAGGAGAAAATGTGGAGTCATCTCTAATACGTCCTTTTTTTTTCATCCTCTGCATGAAACTTAGTAAGTCATCAAGTCTTATGCAGGTAATTGTTTCTTTACAGTCTTTCTTACAAACGTTTTTTTCCTCTTTCTAATCTTACTGCCTCCCTCTAGGCCCTCATTTCTTTCTGAAGCAAAAACTATAATTCATTCAGGTTTTCTAATCATGTTAAAAAATACTTCAGAACACTGAGAATACAGAAGAGTAATATTTTTCCCTTTCATTAAAATTCTTCCTAATTGTGATCAATTATACCAGTATGTTGAAAAATTGGGGCCAACCACAGTAAATTATATTTGTTTCATAACTTGGAGATATTCTATGATTTCTTGAGAATTTGAGCCAAGAAAAAAATGACACTCTCATGAAGAAGTGGATGCCCCTGTTTGTGGACGGCAACATTTATTTCTCCCTCAAGGATTACACATGTATCTTTTGCCTGGTGTCACATACTCAGTTGTTTCTAACAGTTTATTGATGCAATCACTATGAAAACTAGAGGAAAGTGTGCTTCTTTCAGAGCTGTGTGACAATTGTAGTAATCGCAAGATTATCATACTTGTGCTTTTATTTAAATGTCATGCTCATTCTCCCCAATTAGACTGTACATTTTTTTTCATATACAGTATGAAGAGTATTTGAGATGATTTTTGGTTTCAAAAACCAAATGCTAAACATTTAAAAAATTAGTAACAAAGTTGAATAAATTGATGATATCAAACCAATTGTTGCAGAAGTCTGAGACTCCCCCAAATCCAGGAATCTTAGGACATCTTTTTCATACTTACCCTTAAGAGTGGGTTTGTAACAATAGCCCTTTGGATGCAAACTTGTTTGAGTGGGGCAGTGTTTTGTAATTCAGAAAAAAAAGGAAAAGTTAAGGTAGAGTTATCATTTTTGGTAACAAACAAGTCCCTTATGCTGAATGAGGAAATTTTATATATATGTTTCCAAAATAGGAGGAAATAGAAACTACCTCTGAAAGTTTCCATCCTTATTGCCCTATTTTTTAAAATATAGATTGGTTTACTTGGTTCTCATGTTTGGATTTTTCCAATGTGTTAAGTAGAAGAAAATAAAGGGTAAATCATAAAATGTCAAAAAAAATTTTTAAACACTCACATAAAATTCAATCCAAAGCCATGAAGTTAAGAATCAATACATATAATATTTGGTAAAGTTAGTATATTTAAATTATACATTGTTCAATATATAATTTTTTCTAGCACCAATGGGAGAAAAAAGATGAATTACACCAACATCAAAGATAACACTACATGAATGAGCTCAATGATGGTCATAGTAGGCTCAATTAGATTTAAGATGAACAAATGATTTTAATAAATTGAATTAATTAGATTGAGATTAAGTATGCAAGTAGTCTATTTTCTGAAATCGTGTACAATAACTTCTTCAAGAAGTGCTTGTATATAACTGCCTGAAGTCAGAGAATGAAAAAGAGAAAAAGCTGAAAATCCATTGTTAGTGTTAACAGTCTAACTAAACTAATTAACTGCTATCTGAATTTTCACACCTCTATTTCATAATCTTTCTTGCCTCAAACCTCCAAGCCTCAAAAGCAAGAAATCAACAAAATAAAGTATTTGAAAGAGAACAGTACTAAATATACTGCAAAATATCCCATTTTGAAAGTCATCTACTCTTATTTTCTCCACCTTCCTGTGTTTACATTGCTTGACATCTTTTCATACATACTTCATATATAAACTCATGTATTAATCAGTTGTGTGCACACAAAATAATAAAATATTTTATAAAGCTACCAACTTATCCTATTTGCATTATGTGCATAACTACTTTTAATTTGATACTGAGAGAATGCCTAGATAATCTAGAAAAGCTTGAAAAGATCTGAAAATTCGACTTTTAAAATAAATAAAGATTTCACATCGAATACCAGTACCCAGTCCTCCATATTTGTTACTAAATATTATAAATGTATAAAAGGCTTTCTTTACTTTCTGTCTGGATTTGAATACATTAATCTCTCAATTATAGCTAGAATCACTTAATTTACACAGGTTCTAACTGAGATCTGCTCTTTTATTCTTGATTTTTAAAGAAAAAGACATGAAAAGAAACAAGTTTTCCTATTTAAGACATTATACTTAAGTAGGAAAATAACCATTAGCCAACAAAAATTAAAGCCAAAATTATTACATTGAGCCATAAAAATCTCTAATTTTTACTATTTTTGTCTTACAAATGGTTATTTAATATGGCTTAAGTAGATTTTATTCTGGTTTAAATCAGAATTCCTCATTTCCTCTATATTCCAGTTAATGGAGACATTTTAATCTAATGAAAGAACTCCCAAAAGCCTCACAATTTTTATTACCATTTTAATACGTCAAGATGCCAGTTATACCTTTGAAAATTTGAAAACCATATCCTGTAATATATTCTGATCTCCGAGTAACACTGTCTTCTACATCACTATAATAAATTATAGTTGATTGAAGGTATAATTATTCTCATAGCATATTTTATTATTCTCTTCTAGAAGATATTCTGATATTGCTCAACAATTAGTTTCATAGAGCTGGGTTTTATTGTAATTTATTTTTATGACATAATTTAGCTCAATTTCATTTATAAGAAGAAGAGAGGCTATTCCTAATGATAATAATTTATATTTCAATAAATATATTTGCATTAAAATTATCTTATGTATTTATATCATAAATATCAACAGAATTATAATATTTTTATGTTGTTCAGTGTTTTTAAAGCAGTTTACAGAATTATAGTTAAAAAAAATCTAACCATAAACAGTTTTTATATTGTTATTGATAAAAATTGTTCTTTCTTCATAAGTTTTCATCCATGATTCATGAATAAAACTGAATCTGAAATTATATAATCTATTTAAGTAAATTAGAGACACACAAACCACAAATCATGCTATATTCTGAGAGCTGAATCTGCTACTAGTCAGTGTCATATTCAAGAACTGAAATCTTTGAGAATGATCAGATGCTTGTATCTTGGGTTGCTATTCCTCTTTCATGCTCTCCAGTGTATGGATTGTCTGGCTAATTTCTGTAGTCGAGCTCTGACTGTGAAGTGGCATTGAAGTTCAACAGGACACATTTCCTGTGTATATCTATGGCTGGTTGTGCAATTGGTGAGAACACACAGCTAACGAATCCAAGGTTATGAGTTCACTTCTGTGTAGACTCATTTGCTTTGTTGTATCGAAGAGTTATGGTTCACACCCCTCATCACAGGTAACTTTCTTGCACATATATGTTATTTGTCACAGGAAAGGCCCTTGCAATGGTGTTCGGAAGGATCAAAGAAAATTCATGTGCACAGTTGGGAAAACCACTCACAGTGCGTGTCTACTGGAGACTGAGTCAACATCTTCTTTATCCCAGATTCCTGCTGTTCTGTATTTCTCGGTTCTTCCCATTTTCCTTCACTCTTCAGAGCAGGTTACTGATGGGACTCCTTAAGTTTGAGGGAGAGAACCACTCACTAACCATATTCATTCACCCTATTACAACCACAATAATGAAAGAGTGAATCTAACACCCAGAGTCACTGTTACAAATTCTGTTCTTCCAGCCTTTATGTATGGGTTTTGAGTTTTAATTAATATCATTAAGAACACAAAATGTCTCAAATCAAGAGCCATAAACTCTATAAGTCTTGGAAATTCTCAGACATTATGAAAGAAATTGTAAGGATCAAAAAGAAAATTTTCTTCCTAGTCATTTATAAAATAATTTTATAATGCTATGCTTGCTGTCATGATCTAGTCTTTAGCAATCTCATGAAGTGCAATTTTTTAGAATTTAGAGATATTTATTTTTTAAATGCAAACAAGAACGAAACCAACAATATGAAAGAAGATATTTTATAGAGTTTAGAACTAACATCCATTCTATCAGATTTCATTTTCTAACAAATTAATCCTTTGCCTGTGAGTATTTATATCTTTGAAGTGCTAATAGACTTTTAGAAAGCAGTCACTGCATAGTGCTAGAATGGATGAGTCCAAATAAAGAGACTTGGAATAGCTCCAGATGTAAATAATAGTGTATAACTAAAGCAGAACAATATTTGCAAACAAAATTTCTGAGGTCTAAGAGTATTAAAACAGTATCAGCCTGGCATGTTAATCATGAAACTCCCATATAAATATTAAAAGTGATGACCAAATAGAATAATATCTTCATGGTAATAAAAGGCAGAAGGATTTCATATACCTCTAAAAATATAATACAAGAACATTTTTTTACAATAAATAAAGAACTCGTTAAAAAAAAAAGATAGGAAACAAAGTAGAAAAATGGGCAGATAGAATATTGCTATTAGTAAAGAGAAAAATGCAAATTAAAATAGCAATACCCTGTAATAATATGCTACACTATTTGAAATGTTTTGTGCAAATATCTCTACCATATGACACCACAATTCCACCCTTGGGTATGTACTCCAGACAAACACTTACTTAGGTTTAGAAAAGCAAAAAGCAAAGACAATAGTATTATATAAATCTAAAAATGCCAATATACGCAAAACAATCTTTCTAAGAATTCTGACTTATCCTGCAATTTACCTTCATATTAGAGTGCATGCCTATTGGGAAGAGTAAAAGAAAAAGCAAAATGAAGACAATGAAGAAAACAGGACAAAACAAAACAAAATAAACATAGATAGACCTTACAGAGATGGAAGATGATAACGTGTCATGAACTGAGAAATTTTACTTGTTCCTTTGCATCTGAAGTAATAAGATAGAAAGAAAATCAAGAAGGAGGAAAATAAAAGGGAGAAGTTAAAGAAAGAGGAAAGAGGAGCAAACATTTTAATCCTATTCTGTGTACATCACAAAGCATGTCATTTTAAGTAAGTTTTTAACTCAAAACAAAGGTGAAGTCAACTTTCTCAGAACACCAGTGACACCAGTGTGTTCAGAGGGTGGGAGGTGTGCTTTCAGCAAAGACGCTGCTGATTCTCATTTATCACATGTTCCTTACACACATTCTGGCAACGATTGTCTCGGATTTTATTAATTCGGAATTGTTTTTTTTTTTTGATAAAGCTATTTATATGATGACATGCCCATGTGACTCTGAACACATTTGGTGAACTATTAGAATCTTAAAAGAGTACTTCGAGTATATTGAGCATGATTAGAAAAAGTGCTACTGATTGCCCTACAGCTAAACTCTTTATTAATTTGTACCATGCAATTTCTAGTTTGAAATTCATAGGCATTTAGAAAATTAATCCTTCACAGAGAGAGGATAATTCAGGTGGTGAACTTAGTAGTAGGAAGGCCTTTTGGGTATTTACTTTGGACCCATTATCCCCAGCAGACCTGAATGAAGAGCACTCTGAACCATTTGCTGCAAAAATCCTTTCAGCAAGTCAAGTTCAGATGTTGGCCTTCATAAACTTATAGTGAATGAATAAATTTTGCATTTACATAGTCCTTTGCATTTCAGAGTCCTAAAGTGCTTTTACACTGTACACCTGATTTAAGCGGGCGAATTATAAAATCTCAGGGGCTAGGGACGAATCAACTTTGATGCTACTAACCACCAAAAAAAGAAAAAGAAAAAAAGAAGAAGACACTTCACGTGTTCTTCCTCATTGGTAGAAATCAGTGTTGACAGGATACTGTTTCACAGAGAAGCCAACTGTGATATCACAAGCAAAAGATTACAGGCAAATTTTCTGCCAGCCAGTTATGTGGAAGCTTTAAGCTGAATTCTGTTCTTGGTGATTTCAGCTCAATTCTCAGGGGAATTTCGTGGCATAAATATCAAAGTGCAAAATAGACTTTGGAGCATAAGTGTATGAAATAAAATCTGGTTTCCATAGAAGAGGCAGTGGAATGATTGAACTCACATTAAATAAGATTATTTAATAGTTTCAAATTTCTTTCATATAATTCAAAGTAACAGAAAATAAAATCACAGGATATCACAAAACCAGTGTATATCTAATTGGAAACATAGTTCAAAGATGATTATCTCTAAAATGTTTTCAAAGTGTGTAGAATCTCAGTCTTAAGCAGTATGATGTAGTTTTATACCATATGTATTTACATACATCTCTATACACTTATAATACACCACAATTACACAAATGCATGTACTTCATATATGCCCACATACATTCATACACACACACACCCCTCACGGGTGGCTTCCAGTAAAATGAAAGCATAAATATAAGTGAAACTTGAATTAAACAAATGCATGTGTATCTTTATTTTTGCAAACAATCTATCTTCAGTTGTCTAGAGAAAGGTAAAATGTATCTATCAGGTACATTTTTTAAAAGAAAGTTTTGCTGATTATATTAATATTACCATTGTCCATGCTGACAAAAATTCTCAGAAAAGTTAGTGGACAATACCTTAAAACATTTATTTTCAAGTCTATGATTTCTCCTTTCTCTATAAATATTTTTTAATATCGTGGCTAAAGCTAGTCATGTAGAGACTGACTTTTTTTGTTGCTGATTATATTGCTTATGAGGCTGTTGACAAATCAAAACTGTCTCCTGACCAGGGGAAAGTGACAAAATATGTCTGTGTTTGCTCTTTGCTATTGCTGTTTTAAGAAAAATAATTGGTGCTTAAAAACAACAACAATTCCTAATGAGAACCTATATTGGGGAATGTGTGTCAGTGAGAGTAGAAACTAATAATTTGCACTAAGCTAGGCAGTTGATTGACATTAGCTGGGATGTATAACATTCAAGGTGTGTCTGTATGAGTGTTGACTATTTACTTATTAATAGTTTCTTGACTGCATATAACCTCCCCGTCGCCTGCTAATATTACATCTGTTAATATTTGCATATAGGATGAATGATGCTGACTCATTTCTGATAATCAGGCGTTAGCCAAGTGTGGCAAGCTTACCACCCTGCCAGTCTTCATGTCCAACACTTGATTTTGTGATACTCTCTTACCATTAATATTTATGTTAAAATAAAATAATATGGTCTCCTACTAATATGGTCTATGTATTTCATAAATAGATACCCTAGGGAAAGGGCCAGTTTTAGAAATGAGTAGGTTATAGGGATGTTGAACATCTGTGGCCAATTCTGAACAGATTTCTACAACCTTTAGGCATAGACACTGCTCTATGCTGCCAGGTTTGTAAACATCTTTAAATAAGAAAGTGAGTGAGAGAGGTAGGGAATAGCGGTATGGTAGCATCCAGATTGACAGGCACACAGCATTATTGTATTTTATTCCTATTGGTTTTAAATACTCACATTATTAATTTTCTTAGCATGCATAGAACAAAAGAAATGATTTAAATGTCTGTTACCACCTATTATCTGGGACTACGTTAAGGAGATGCTGGTCAGCCTGGCTTCATTTGTCCTCCAGACGCTGCAGAGATGTGAGGCCAGGCCAATTGGGGTTAAAGCAGGCAGGGAACTGATACAGCTGGGGATCATTAAGAGTGATCAAGGGCCAGCCAGGAGAAAAAGTCAGCTGAAAACAAGGCTCAGAGCTCTTCCAGGCAGTAGAGTAATGTGCATTCAGGAAACAGCCTAACCCCATCCAGCGAACTTTGTTGATTTAATTAGATTTTGTTTAAAATTCCAGAGTAGGAGCAGCTTGGTCAGCTTTGATGCAAAAATTGGCAGGGGAAAACTGTTGCTAATTTTCAAAAGTAATATTATTGGAGCATTTAAGAAATTTTTTAAATTTTTGTCATGGTAAAAAAAGTATATGTGATATAGCAGATACATCTTTGCTGATAACATATCTTTCCTTGACCAATTAATATACATAGATTGTGTATTTTAGAGTGGGAGCCTGCTCATTTATGCACTTTAATTTATTGGCATTCCTCCTGTCTCTGTCTCATTTTTCCACTCCTGCATGGTACTTCCTGGATGAACTATTTGCCCTCAAATCCTTGTTTTAGAGTCTATTTGGTGAAACTAAATCAAGACACACAAATCCTAGTGGTTATTTAAATTCAAGCCTGACCTCACAGGGATGTTTTGAGGATCACATTTGATAATACATGCAAAAATGGTTTGTTAATAGTAATGTTTTACAGGTGGACGTTACTCAATTTCTTCTACCAAACCTATAAGTTGTTAAAGACCAAAAAATTGACCTTTGTACCTCATACATATGGCAATTTATCAAAACAGAGGAGGGGTTTCATAAATGCCTGTGGAAAAATGAAAGAGCAAGCTAGAACTCTGATGCTTACTTGGTTACCTGAAAAATACTGAGAACTAAAAGAGCATTTGTTGTCCTCATGGGCATATTTCTATGGAACATGCTGCTACTGCACCTTCCTCTGCGGTCCTATGAGAGCAGAGGAATATCACAAACTAGGAAAACAGGAGGCAACTAAAGGGGAAAATAATATTAGGTAAAACTAGATCCTCACCTATATTGCCCATAAAAATGTAGCCCCGAGGACGAAAACAACAACAACAAAACCCAGAGAAATTCTGAGTCCCTAGAGGCCAATTATTTTCCAAGGATAAGTTAAAACAAAACAAAACAAAAAAAAATGATGAAGGAAGAGACAAATTCAATTCATTCTCAGTATTTTTGTTGGTTTTCCATGTGACCCTGAAAGTTTCAACTCTTCTAGAATTTGGCTTTTTAGAACTAGCTGTTCTCAAAATGTGATCACTAGCATCACCTGGGAGATTATTAGAAGAGGAAATTCTTGAGTCCACTCTAGACCTACTGCATGAGCTCTGGACTTAGAGGCTCAGTAATGCATGTTTTAATAAGCTTTCCAGGTGAATCTGATACACACTAAAATTTTAGAATTACTGACCCATAGTGGTCTCTTTGGATTAATTGAGAATATCTGTGGTTTAATGAGAGCGTCCTAGAACCAGTCTAGTTTCCTGAAATTGTATTGGACCAAAGCCTCCCTGTTTCTGTTCTTCTATTCTTCTATTGTTAGAGGTCTGAGTTACATTGTCCAAACTTCCAGGTACCAGAGCAATAGGAGGAAGCATTCAGGATTTCCTCGAATAGGGCATTGGGAAATCAGGTCATATGTAATTCAGGGAGGATAAGAAAGAACAATGGTCTATGCACATCTCCCAAGGAGGGTAAAGCTAAGTTAGCAGTGGGAAAGGATGTATCTTTCCCAGATGACCTTGGCAGAGTTCACATTCAGGAAACGATACCTTTCTGGAGCTGTACAGACAAGGAAAGAAAGGCCTAGCTGATGCACAGCTTCCTTCACCCATCTGTCAATGATACCCAAATGTATTATTTCTTTGGAAACAAGAATATCACTTATATTTTTCTTAATCTTGGTATTTTGCTTGGTGAAAGTCCTGGTGTGACCTTTGTTTATGGAGATTTTTAACAGTTCTAGCAAATTCTGGTTCTTAGATAACTCCATTACATTTGAAAAATACATGCAAGTTGGATATGATGGCAGTTTATATTTACTGTTGTGTTCTACTGCTTGTTAGTATGTCTAAACTCAGCATTTCTACGGCAAAGTTGATTCTTGTGCATTGTGGTATTAAACTTGGGACTGTATTAGTATCTGAGAGCTTCACATTAAGCTAAATGTGGAAAATTAAAGACAATACGAGAAAAAGAAGTGGAAATAACCACAGGATTTGAAAGCAGACTTTGTGAGGGAAGGTTAAGGGAGTTGGATGAAATAATTTAGGGAAGGAAAGACCGAGAGGTAGCCTACCATTTTACCTCAAGTTTATGGACAATAGTTACTAGCAGTTCATCTCGTTCAAGGACAAGAAAATAGAGAATGAGCTGATATTGCAATAAGTAGGATATAGGTTAACTAGAATGACCTTCTTGGAATTAGGTTAACGGTGGAATGCCTCACAATTAATGGAATAGGAGTTGTTCAGCAGAAAACGGGGCAGTGACTTGAAGAGAAAGATGCTTAAGCATTTTCATTCCTAGCCCAGGTAAGGGAATGTTACTATTTCTATAGAATTTATAGAAATTCTGTAAATGGCAAGGTATAATGGGAAGTGACCAGTTTTTCTTCACAAACAGTTCAACTCCACTTATTCATAGAGGTTAAAAGGGATCTACAACCTATAATTTAGGAGGTCTTAGAATCAATGGCCTACCATTTAACCAAGCCTCTGTTGGTTTTTCTAAATTTGACTACTATAATTCCCACCATTTCCAAACATTAAGATTTGAATATTCTCCCTTTTAAAAATTTCATAGATTACTAACTTTTATAATACTGTTGTTGAAACCCAAAGAAATTGATTAGGTTCCAATTAGCTAAAAGGTGTGTTCTTTTTATGATGGGAAGATTGACAATATTCATGTCTGAGAAAAGGAATCTACAAATGTCCACTAGCATTCAAATCCATATAACTTTAAACTTAAAAAAAGATTTGGAATGTGTTTATACTTATCTTTTTATACTTTTTGTTTAAACTTATTTTTGTATAGCAAAAGAGTTAATAAATCCATCACGAATTTGCTTCAATAAGCAGAATGGTTGCCACTGACTGTATTTTTATGTGAAAAAAACAAATTAATGTTTTATGTTCTTTAGCACTTCCAGGGAAACTGAAACTTCATGTTTGTCTGTGTAGTTCGGAGGATGACTAGGTATATGCATAGGTATATGTATATATGTTCACATACATGCATGCTCATCTTTCAAAATTTTAAATAGTTATTAAAAACATAATCCCTCAAGAATATTAATGATTGATGTGGATAAAATCCTTACTTGATAAATGATACAACACTGGAGCAATCTTGGTTTATGGCTACTTTATTAAATCTGTGATTTTTAAGTGGAGAATAGTCTTATGTAACCAATTAGGAAAGCATAGAATCTGAAACTATATTGCTTCATCCTTAAAAACAATTGGATTTCAAACTGATGGACTTATAAATGTATATTTTGCAGTTGTAAGAGTTAACATGGAGGAAGAAGTATTGCATGCCAATTTAGATAGTAATGATTTGAATATGTTCACAATTATCACTGCATTATTTTATTAATATTTGCACATCTGTTAAGTAACATTTACAACAAAACTATATAAATCCATTAAATAGATAAATGTTTTGATTATCTTTTATTGTTTATTTTTCATCTTCAGGGATTCATTACATTGACTATACTTTTCAAACCATAATCTACAGCTTAATTAAGCCTTACAGTTATAAATTTCGAGCCAACATATTAAGAGAGAAGTTATTGCTTTTGGGGGTACAATATTACTAATGAATGTTTTGCTCTACGACATCACTGCTGGTATAAAATTCTAAGTCTATCCAAAAGAAATTGTCTTTGATTTCACTATTTAGAGATCATAAGTCAACTTTTTATGTACTATAAGCTTCTTAGAAATGAAATCCAAACCCATTGATGACTGAGTAAATTTCACAGCTTGTAGAAAAGACACATATCATTGTAATGTGTGAAATTTTAATCAAAAATGTTATGAAGGAGAAAGGTAAAGTGACTGCTATAATTAATGTGTTCTGACACAGAGATTTAGCTGGCACATTTGTGGACTGTGCAGTGCTATGTTAACTGTTCCGTTGCTTAAGGACTGTCAGAGTTTGATGAGTGCCTATGTTATGGATTCATAGTGCTCAACACATTTTCCTAGAGCATCAGCTTTGTCATGATTTGAAATGTAAAGTCATTTCTTCCTTGGCTTTTCTATTAATATTTAGGTAGGTGTCATGGGTGCCTGGTGATAGGATATGTTATCTTCCTTTTAAAAGCAGCTTCATTTAAAATTGAACTTGGTAAGCACTGCTTTTCAAATGAATCACCTTGAGTTTTGTTACTTTGCTATTTAAATATTATCCAGTGTCTTAAAGATGAGTAAAACCAATTGAGGTAATGAAAAAACTAGACATTGGACCCTCATGCAGCACATTATAATAAAATATCTTCATATTATGCCACAGATATTTCATAACTAAATAACACTTGCTCAGTCTCACAAAGTAAACAAAATATTAGTCCATATAGGAAATAAGCTCTGATTTTAAAGAGGACATTTGCTATATATTTGTAATTTGGATGTAACATCAAATTCATGAACTATTTGAGAAACGCTGCTAAAATCTTCTCTAAAAGACCTTTCATGCCAGACACTGGCCTAGACGGTAGCTCTGTATTTCAAAGAGATTCTTTGGAAAATTATAGTAAATTTGGTTCCTGGCTCTGCTGTGTCAATCTACTTGCAGAGATCTAGTGCAGACTCTCTCAGAGCACTGCCAGTGCGGTTGTACAGTAGACAAAAGACATACCTGAAAGGGGAAGACAGATCTGCCACTTAAATTAAATAGGAAATGAATTGGCCAGCAAGTTGGCATGTCTGCTGAGACAAATCATGGACAACATGTCTCTCAACAACAAAACTTATTTGTTTTCTCTTGCCAACAGATTCATCACTGCCCAGGCAAAACAGGCAAAATACATTAGTGTCATGGTAAACTGATAAAGAGAAGTGCCTCAATCTAGCATCCTCAATGGCGAAAGTCTTAGGGCAGTATTGATCTGTGTTATATAAATCTTGTTTTCTGTCTGCAGAAGTGAATCAGGAATGACCCGTAAGGTTAACAAACATTGTAATGTCTTTCAGCTGGGGCAGATGCCTGTGAGCTCCACACATTGTATTTGGTCAAGTTCCATCTTGTCATTTTACCGCCAAGAAGCTTAACTAATTGCTGGCAATCATAAGAGTGTTTGACGGAAGGAGAGAATTCCTACAATTTTGACCCCCTCTTTCCATCCCCTCTCTTTTTTCTTAAGTCTTAACAAGCACTCAAAGCCAAGTAGCGGAAAACAATCAACACTGAATTAGTCAGCAGGAGTCTTCACTTAGTTGAAAGTTTATGTAATTGGCATGTCATGTTCCTACATTGCCAAGAACAGACCTGATTAAGCTGATGCACTTTGTTTCAGTAAAGTTTGACAAAGAAACCTTCTCATCCTTTTGAATTGCATGTCAAGAGATGTGCTTAACATGATTTACTTCTGTTCCTAAGGAACCAATGGCTAAATGTGTACTCTGTGAACTGATGAAATAAAATTTCTTGTCAAACTTAAGCCTGACAAAGTTGGTGTTTTGGGGAAAAAGGGAGAGAATTTTGGTAGTAAAAAGCAATCATCAATAAAAAAAAAAATATTAGAAAAAGTACAATTAGCCATAAAAATCAACTTTATTATATAAACAAAACACTAATAAAGGAACAACAAATTCATTCCTATTTTGTAATGAATCATTCATTTGATTACATGTTTTCTTCACATGCAGAATCTTATGATTTTACTCATAAAAACATTGTCCCTGTAGCCTTAATAATTTTTTTTTTAACAATGGACGCTCTCTTTAGAGATTAATCAGCCATGGAATTTGGTCTGCTAACTTTTTACAATGCTTTATTAAGCTATGTATGATGGATTTTGCCCTTATTTGGAAAGCCGGCCTTTATGGTGAAAAAGCAAATGTTTAGCATTAGAAGAGACTGTCAAGCTTATGGTATTTTATTTGTATTTGTTCACGCTAATGTCTCCTTGTCATAACCCTAAATCAAATGATAGATTCGAACTTGGTTTAGATTATTAAAGCCAGCAGAGAGCAGTTGCTGAGGGAATAATCCACGCATCTATTACGTCATAGTTGACAGTATAATTGTAAGAGTCAGGAAACTAGTGGAGTTTCTTTTTCTTCTCCCCTTTTGTCATAGAAAGGTCAAGCTAGTTTTCAACATTTTTATGTATGTCATTCTCAATATGGCAACAGAATCTCTTATGGAAAACAATGTAAGTAAATGTCTTCACGATGCTACTAGTCACCTGATCAAAAGCCAATGTTGAAAAACACTTCTAATGACTGTCTCTTATGCATCAGTGCACCTACTAATGAGCTGCCAGAAAAGGCTTTGTAAGCTTTGCTAAGATAGAGCAAGAATGTGAGAAGCCTGAGATATAACTTCCCTGCTGTGATCCCTGCCTTTCTACTAACAGGGAGCCTAGACTGGGAGCTGCTAATGAGCATGCTGGAGAGAGTGTCCAAACCAATGCAGGCTGGAGACAATTCACCTGTCTGCTTTCAGATCCAGGGTATGAAGCATGACAGTAAGACACTCGGTAGTAGCTTTTCTTTAAATAATTTAGGTATTTATTGATTTTCCTTCTCTACCCCTATATTTTTATGTAGCCCCTGCATTTTATTTTCTTTCAGTGGTTTCTAGCACCATTGGAGAAAACAGGAGAAATAAAGATTATTCCTTATATCATCTTCCTTTGCCGCCCACATATATAAGACATTGATGTCATTATGTCATATAATAGCAATATGGAATACTTAACTAATTTTTCTGTAGAGAGGAGAAATATGTGGTTTTTAGAGGTGGCATATACAAAAAATGAGATAATTGAAATTAATAACTTTTTAAAAGCTAAATGTGGCTTATTTGAACTAAAGAAATTCAAAGTATGACAGTATTTTGACACTTAAAACAATGCAAATGGCATAAGTTAAAGACTTTTCTCCCTCAGCAATGCCTTGTTCAACATCTTTATCCATAGGCAAAACCCAGCAGGATCTTTGTAAAGAACGCTTACTTCACTTGGTTTGTAGAAATTCCTGGCCTATAAATGAAATAGTTAACTGCAGGATACCTTTCAAGTTCAATACTAGGCTGTTCACATTACACATTTTGATGCTTTGCTTCCTTTGAGTTTTCCTAGAGGCTATTTTACTTGTTAATTTTTTCAAGTCAAAAAAAAAATTACAGAATATAAACTGTGTAATTTCACCAATTGGCAATGCCACAGTTATCCTAGAAAGAGAATCAACATCTCCAGCCATTAATTACAATCCTGACTATCTTCCAAATTCCCAGGAGGCAGCCTGTGCAGTTCATGTGGGCTAGTGCTATCTGTTCCTTCTAGTTCCCAATGCTCTTGTGTTCCACAGCTCACCCTTGCTTTTTCTCAGGTTGACACAACATGCCATGGGAAATCGCAGGCTCCGTAGCAACTGGAGAGATAAGAATGCTGTGTGCCTCCGCAGCCCCTTTTATCAGAGGATCTCCAAAGAGCTTTACAAAAAATCTATTTTTTTAATCCTCTAGATACCCCCATAAGATAGATATTAACCCAACTTCACAGCTAGCAGAACTAAAATCAGGGAGTATCTACCTGTGTCTCAGCCTCTGCCCCCTTCTAGGTGTTGGTTATGTTGCAAGGAGAAAGCTTGAATTTTGAACCCAATTCTGACAGTGTGAAGGAGTTGGAATACATGTTTTCTACCAGAAAATCTAGGAGGCCCCAAAGAAATTGAGCTACACATAAGTATGTTTTTAAAAGTAAAGTCTAGACAGAAATATGAATAACATAATCAATATCTGAGGTAACAACTACATTATAATAGGCCTGATTTGGAACTTTGTCACTAAGAAATCCTCACCTTCTCAAAGTTGATACTCCAAAGCACCATATTTTAATTCTGTGTTTGGTAAACAATTTGCTGAAAGATTAGGGGAAATAAGGATGAATAAGGAAAGGTTTTTGAGCAAATTTCAATTCTGTACAGAGCTACCCAAGATGTAAAAATAAACTTCTAGCTCTCAAAAAACTGACAATCTAAGAGGAAAGAGAGAAAATATTTAGGCTTATGAACATAAGTGATATGCATATCATGAATATAACCTGCTGCTAAAAAGCTAAGAATTTCACTCTCTGTAGTGATAAAATAATGAAGAAAAAGTCTCAATTTATGATGCATATTCACATCTAATGGAAAAATAAATCCTTAATTAACATAGTAATTTCTCATTAAGAAATTCTTACTAAGAAATGATCTTGAAATATCGTGGAATGCCTTATTAATGCCTGCAGAGAGATCCAGGCTCTATAGATATAATTTTGTCATTTTCCTATAGAATGTAACATTTCATATGTAAATTGTGTTTTAATACAAAGTTTATTGTTCAAAGTCAGCTATTTGTCAAATTATACTTAATGTTTTCTTGAAAATTTTTCTTATTTTAATTCAATACTATTTCTTTGCCACTCAGTGGCCAAATATTTCAGAGCCTAAATAAATATCTAATAAATGATCAAATTAAAACTGTAAGAAAACCTGCCTTATCTCTATTTATTCTTTTCAGACTTTGAGCTTGTGGGGAAATGCAAGTAAAGCACAATGTTATCTTAACTTACAGTAGATAAGTTACAGTCTTCTCTAAGCAAGGGAATTTCCTGACAGTAAGTTAGGCTGTTTGGAAAAGATGTTCACTCTTTGAGCCACTAGGGTCCCATTACATAAGTAGCACATTGACTGGTGCTTTACACCCAGTTTAATTTAGATTTCCCATTTCTATGAGTAAAATATTTGAGCAAGCATCCTCAATATACTTGTATTTATACATAAATTATATATCAATCCTATTATGCTCGATATATATTCTGAAACACACATAAAGAAAATATTAAGAAGGATGAGGGAAGATGTAGGAAATATTACAGTATTTTATTTATTGGTAGGACAAAATATATTTTGCTTCCACTAATAAAATCAATTATAGTATTTTAGAGAACTATATGTAATTAAATATGATTCCTTATTTTTGGAAGTCTTAGTTAAACTCTTGGAGGTAGAGAAATTTCAAAGAATGGCTCTAGATTCAGTTTATTTCAATACTTGATTTTAGTTGTTATCATACCTGGAAACAGTAACCTCACAAAGTTATTATGAAAGAATACATTTATAACATCACACTGATCTTATAATTTCATTCAAAAGCATGCAAAGATTTTCATTTGAATGTTGCCTATAAACTTCCATCTGTTTAATAATTATTTTTGCATTTAGTTGGATTGAATAGCATTTTAATGTTTCAACATTCCTGAAATTCTTCATTTAGGAGATTTCAATATATGTTAAAAAATTCTCATTTCATGTTTTTTTTTTAAGTGGACAAGAATAATTCTTTATGAGAGACACATCACGTTAGCCACAAAATCCCAGAATGATAAATACTTCCAATATCTATTTTCAAAATTCATTTTCATTATGTATTCTTTCAAAATAAAGTTTATTACTCACTGATATAAAAACACTTTTATTGAAAGAGTTATAATGACTGTGTTTACTATTTTGGGAAATAAACTCATCTAGTTATCACACCACTGAAACCATTTTGTCATCATAGAAAAGATCAACAAATTTGGAACACTTGCCTTTTTATAAAATAAAAACACATATCTCCTGCAAGAACTTTCTTGTGAGTTAACCAGTAAAGATTTTCTTGGTATTCTTCATGTTATCCAAAATTACCATAAAGATTCCACTTTTTAAGTGGATTGCTTTTATAAAAATTAACCAAATTTTTTATCTTACAATGTGAAAAGTACAATTTGTTACAATATGTTGAAGACAAATAACTGCGTATGACCATCTCTGTCAATCACACTGTGGAATCCCATTCTTCCCTCAGGATGGCTCTCTTGACATGCATAGCAATGTCCATCTCCCACATGGACCAGTGCTGATTTCTATTAAAACATAATTTCTTTCTGTTTATTAGATTACAATGGATCATTTTAAGGCCTGGTATTTTTTCCATGCCTTAATAAAATAACTTGTTCACTTTGGGAACCATCACTCCAGACAATAACAGGATGGGGTGAGGATGATTAGGAAAGTTAGCAATCTAAATAGAATTTTAGTTGGGGCTGAAGAAATATTATCAAACATTAAAGTAATAGTGGAGACCTTATGAGAATTGGAAATTATTAAAGAATTTATTTCCCTATGCCTACTACTAGAATGGTAATCAAAAGTCCATTGAACATGGTCATGAACATTAGGAGAAGTCAGTATATTAGCTGGTCATAAAATAAGTATACAAAAATCAACAGATTTTTACATACTTAGGATATATTAGATCAGAAACATAATGACTGATAAATTACCATTTTTAATATTAAAACAACAATATAAAACCAAGAAGTAAAGCTAGAGAGAAATATGCAAGATCTATATGAATAAAACTGTAACATGTTCTGAAGGACACAAGAAGACGACTTGGAAAGAGCTCTGCAGTTCTTGGATAGCAATATAGTCACATAGGGATATGGAAATAGTGGTTACCTCTGGGAAAAGGAACTTAGTCAGAGATGGGACAGTTATTTTTCAATGTACATCTTGTTGATTGTTTAAACTTTTTTAAAAATCATATGTAATTATTTTTTTCAAATGAATATAATAGCTTATACTTGTGCGGTATTCATACTACAAGGCAGGTGATGTTGTAAGTACTTTACATATATGAACTTATTTAAACCTCACTACAGCCCCATGAGTTGCATACTATTCTTATTTTACATATTACAAAACTGAGGCACAAATAGGTTAAGTAATCTGTCAAAGGTCACACAGTTAGTGGCTGGGATTTTTAATTCAAGTAATCTGATAAAAACTCTAAGGACTATCATATGCTTACTCTCTAAAATAAATACCTCCAATGCTCTATTTTTCCCAAATATGAGAAGATTTTAGTAATCTGAAATAATCAAAGAAAACTATGAACATTTTTTTAAAATGTTCTAGAGAGTGGTATCAGCAAGATGGTAGAATAGGACGTTCTAGTGTTTGTCTCCTTGCAGAAATGCCAATTTGAACAACTATCCACACATGAAAATATCTTCACAAGAACAAAGGAAACCAGGTGAGAAATTACAGCAAAAACATAGCACAGAAATAAGTAAAGATACATTGAAGAAAGTAGGAAGGATAGTTTTATATTACCTGAATCACCCCTTCCTTAACCCTAGGCAGCACAGTATGGAGAAAGATAGCCTCCAGATGTGGGAAGAAGAGTGAAGTAAACACTGGACTTTCCCTAAGACACCAACACCAGGCTTGTCCCAGTAAAACCCAGCACCAGGCCGGCCTCCATGGCCCAGACTTCAGGCTGATACTGATGACTGCCAATGTCAGGCCAGCCCCTGTGGCTCCAAGCCCCAGGCTAGCCCTGCAGACTCCATCCCTAGGCCCACTCCAGCACCACACTAGTCCCCATGGCCTCGGGAACCAGACTGGTACTTGTGGACCCAGCTCCAGGCTGCCTCTGTTGACAAAGGCTCCAGGCCCTCCCCCACAGACCCTAGCCCAGAGCCAAGCCAGTCTTTAAGGCTCCAAACTATAGGCCAGCCTCCATTGTTCCAGGCACAACGCCAGCCCTCATGGATCCAGAATCCAGGCCCACTCTAACAGGCGCCCACACCATGCTGGCTTCTGCAGATTGAGGCTCCGGGACCACCAGTGCGGACCGAGGACTTAGGTCTATCCCTATGGACTTTGGCTCCAGGATCACCCTAGCATAGGCCAGTTTTTATGGATTTAGTCTCTAGGCCACTCCTGTGGACCCAGACACCAGACCTATCACAGCATCTAGCCAGCTCCTACAGATTCAGGCTAAAGATCTGCCTTCACACCAGGTAAGCTCCCCAAGGATTTAGGCCACTCTCCACAAATACGGGCTATAAGCCTGCCCTAATGGATCCCCACACTTGCACATCCAGCCAATTGGTCCTCTTCAATGGATCTTGGTGCCAGAGCAGCCCCATGTAGATCCAGGATCTTGGTTCACGCCAGCAGGCTAAAGCTCTAGGCATGCCCCAGTAGACCCATGCTCCAAACCCAATCAATCCTCAAATCAAGTTAGTATTTTTGATTTTTCTTTGCTTTTGTTTTGGAGATCTGATTGTTAAACATCTACCAGGACACCACTTCACCTACCAGGTTGGGTATAGAATTCTAAATTCAAATTTACTTTTACTATATATTTAGAAGCCCTAGAAAATATTCTTCTATTGGTCATTTAAATTTCTTCCTTCCCCCACATTTTCTTTTCTCTTTTTAGAGTTCCTTTGAGTATTAGTTATCTATTCCATGGAATGTAAACTCCATCAAGCTAAGGATTCTTTCTTACTCACTACCTTAAAAAATCCACGAAGATAATAAGTGGCACATAGTAGGCACTAAATACATATTTGACTAATGAATGTGTCAAATCTTGTTGGAAAAATTGGCCCTCCCAGACTGAGCTTCTGTATCTATTTGCTTTTTGTTCAAGTGCTCAATCTCTTTGATGTTTTTACTTTTAAGTTCAGGCAGGTTTTGGCAAATTTTGGTGTGTCTATTATTTTCATTTCAGCAATCAATTCAGTTTCAGGATCTATTTCTTGTTCTTTGACTGCTCCTTTTTCATAGCAGCACGTTTTTGTATTAGGATTCAAAATCACCTCATTTCTCCTCAAGAAAACCTTTGGAATTCTTTTAGTATCCCTTTTCCTTCTTTTCCTTTTCTTTGCTCTCTCTGATGTCTTTCCATTTGTTCATCTTAGTTCTTTTTTTTTATACTGCCGATTTTCCCTAGGTCTTCTTATTCTTTAGTGGTTGGTTTTTATTTACAAGAACAAATTTGATCAACATAGGTAGTTATATGGGTTTCCTTTTTATTGCTGGCCCTATACCACATTTAAAAGGACTGACCATAAAACCCATGTGTGTGGATGAAGTTTGTTAACAGGAAGGTTTTCACTTTGGTCTAGCAGACAAGAGACTTGCTAATTCTCACACCATACTATATGTCAATACTGAAAGGTCCTGCTCCGAAGAATTTACACTCTACTGTGGGATATATAAAATATTTTAAAATTAGCTGTCCTTTCTCTACTCATAGATTTGATTCCAAATGCTTTCACTTTTAAGAAATTCTACAAAATGACTGGTTCTCTGATATTTTTGTCCTTTTCTTCCATATAGCATCTACCCCAGAATTTTAAAATATTTTTTCATTTTTATACTTCTTTATAGTCAACTTGATGGGCCTTAATAAGAAAAGATAGTTAAAATGTATGCTCAGCTCTCTAACTTGAATCATATGGTTGGCTTGTATCTTAATAACTTCTTCAACAATAATGTAAATTCTGGCTACTCAAAAGATTTTTTCACTTCAAGGAAATAGATCTCTAATATGATATTAGACATTTGTGAGAATTTGCATTACAAAATTTGCAGCGAATAGTATTATATCTATATTCTGGGATGCACCTGTAAGTTAAAATAGCACATTTTACAATCTCAAACCTAATAGCTTCTTGAGGAAAATGGCATGTAGGAGAATAGTTTGGTAAGAGTGAATCTCACACTTAAGGAAACCTGCCTATTTAATGTCAATGGTCTATGTAGTTCATTTAGACATATGACATTGGGCTCTCACATGGAAAAATGAAGGAAAAGATGCATTTTGAACATAGTGTACTAAGTTTAACAATAGAAAATCAAAGCTATTTCCTTTGGAAACATTTCAGCCTATTATGAATACTTATGTAACCATAATTGCTGAATGAGTTACGACAAGAGAAAACTTAGCTAAAACCTCTATATTTTCTTGTCTATTGTGATTAGACACAAGAAGGGGTTATTGGCTGTTAAAATTCTTTATTGGCCTTACTTCTAGAGTTCCTGGAACTTTTTTATATTAATAAATACCCATAGCTAGAATGTAACTATGACAAATGATCATTGGCATATCTGTCTGTTTCCAGTAATTGAGCAGGCAGTCTAAAACTTCATGTACTATAGAGTCGTTGTGCTATAACAATCTAATTATATTAATGCTGTTCATTTACATTGCCATCTTCTGATTGTGAGGTCTTCTTGGCTTCTGGAAAAATATATAAGTCAATTACTTAATCACACAGCACATACACAATGGTCTTCTGGATTGCTGCCACAATCAACACATTTAGAACATGATGAATTTTAAATCTCTATCCTTAAGAGATCTGAATCTCTAAAGTTTTGATTTTTATTTTTTAAAGTGAGTCAGTCTGGACTAATTACCATTTCTAAGTTCAATATCTCTTTTAATCTATGAAATGAGGGAGTTGTATTAAATATTGTTTAGTGTAGATTTTAGCTTTAAAATTCTATGGCTTTAGAATTAAAAGATGGTAACACATACAATAATAAAGTCCTCACACATTAACATATAATGCAGAAACATAAGAATATTTAAATTTGGATGTATTGCCTTATATGAATCTAAAATTATGAGACAACCTTGGGTTAGTGCTAAACTTTTACACTTGAAAACTCTTCAACTGATATAAATGTAAAACTTTCTTAAAACCATTCTACAATTTTGGCAAAAATTTAATCGTTTTTCAGTATATTACTATGTAACATATTATATGCCAGAAAATGATTAATAAAAGTTGAAATCAGCTGGTAATTTCATTAAGTTAAGTGAAATGGGAAATCAGTGGCACAAAAGGTGAAAAGTAAATGCCTCTTTCATGTTCTCATTTAACTCATAAATAATGCAATTAGAGCTTTGTCTTAAATGTTTATTGAGACCATGCTCTCTCATTGAGAACTTTCAGACTTTGCTCTCCTGGTGCTTAAATGTTCAATTTCATTAATACAGTTTTGGCATGAGTAATAAAATTTAAATATTTTACAGAATCCAAGCTCTAAGAAGGGACTGTGAGACAGTTGGTGTGTTTCTTAAAGTATTTCCCTCCAAATTAATTTAAATTGGCTCTGGAATGAGCACTGAAAATTTGCTTAAGGACCATAAGATAAAGGTAATTATAAATGACAGAGCATCTGACTTAGGGGAGCTGTCTGGTAGGGTGCTTGGTGTTCATCCAAGTTTTCTCTAACAACTATATTAATTATCTGGAAGAAGAAATAAACAGCATGCTAATTAAATTTGCAGCTGATAATAATTGGGAAATGTTGCCAACCCCAATGCAAAAAAAAAAAAAAAAAGGAAAGAAAGAAAAAGAAAAGAAATAAAAGAAATAATTAAGAGAAAAGTAGAATGGGGTTGATAAATTATCAGAAACATGAGAAAACAAGAATGAAATGGTGAATATAATAGAGAAAAATAGAAGAATCTAAGCCTTAAATTCATGAAAAGGATACATTAATAAACAATTTTAAAGATTTATACTGTAGTTAGTACTTTAACAAATATTGTAATCTTGAATGTGGTAGAAAATGCACATGGCCATCTGTAGTGCTTCCATATCTCAAATATATGGGTCATCAATACATTTTATACATACAGAAATCACTAACACAAAAGATTCATGAAGTCTTGGTGGTGAGGATTTGCAGAAATCGATACAATGAGAAGGGTAAGAGTATTGTTTATCAAACTGAATCATGTTTAGTCTTTCTTCTACGTAATCTCCATTTGAACACTCTTACGATCAGCCTTTAAACAGACTTTACCTATTACTGAAGGCAAACAATGGGAATTTTTTAAAATCCAAAATTATTTGTTTTTTGAATAACAACTGTATTAGATGGCATTTGCCAGGCATGCTGTTAGGTTTCTTTGCTCACAGGGAAGATCTTCTATCATATATGCAAGCCTATATAGCCATAGAATAGAAGGGAAAATAGGAAGAATAGCAGGTAAATGAAAACCTGCAAAGACAAGTTTAAATAAATTTGCAGTTTTTTCTTTCCTTACTCTCCAAAATGTATTGTTCTCCTAGTCATGATATCCATGTTACAGGAAGATTTCAGAGCTTAAACTCCCATAATGTGTTAAAAATGAATCCTTTACACTACTTATCACGTTACATTTCAAGTCTCTCTTCACCATACAGTGATATCATTAAGGATAGAAACTGTATCCTAAACATCTTTGTAATTTTCAGCCTCCAGAGCTATGCCTGATATCTAATAAATGCTCAGAGCGAATATACATACTGCATGATGTTTTGGAAATATCTCTTGGTTACCTATCAGTTTTATGACACTAAGTAGTTTGTTACCTCTTTGAGTTTGTCGTCTTATTTTTAAAAATGGAGAAAATAATATCTTATTTGACCTGGATTTGGATATATCTGCATATAAAATATAGTGCCTAGCCTATAAAACTCAAACTCCCCTCCCTTTTCTTTCTTTTTAAAGGAATCTCAACAAAAACAATCTAAGTGGCTATCTTTTCCATAATAAATTTGGTTCAATAAAAATGGTTTAAATATTTATGAATATCAGTATTTGAAAGGAATAAATATATCTAAGAAAATTGATCTTAACTATGTTAGAAACAGTGGCCCTATTTTTTTTAACACTAAGCTTTGTCTTGAAACTTGTAGTTTTCTTTTTAATTTTATCCAAATTCAATGTTTGACTTTATGTGCACTGTTAAGTAGGTGTTAAGTGACTTACCTTGACTTCTCATAATGATAATATGTGAAAAGATCTTATGATTTATGTATTTGGAAATTTTAAGACAATTATTACTTAGAACACTATATGACCACTCCATAAAAATACACATCACCATAAAATAACTGCATATGGAGTATTTAATCCTGAACTTCTAAAGATGAAAAGTGAAAGTAGTTACAATAATCATTATTTTCAATTTTATGTAGTTAAGTGGTTTTACACAAAAAAATTAGCCTTCCAAATGACATAGTTATAATGCGTTAATGGGAGCATAACGTGTTATTACATTATGCAACATAATTTCATGGATATTATGTATGGCATTTTAGAAACTCATGTACTTACAGTTATTAGAAGTTACTCAATTTTTTCAGACCATATTCTTCTTAACCCTATTACTTAATGTAATCCTTGAGTGGTTTCTCTGCCTTTTGTTAAGAGGTCTCTGTATAGATTGCATAACCTATTTTCTAACAATTTACCTACTCTTTCTCTATTTCTTCATTATCATATTTTTGTCTTACTCTTATTTCCAACTGAGTTTAGAATATTGTCTTAAAGGAATCCCAAAGCTAAGAAATCATTATGATCCAATGTATCTAGTTTATAAGAAAAAGGCTTTGTTTTTGAAAGTTATTTGTGTAATAAATCTTAACTTTGAATGGAATTGTATATTTCTTCTATCCTCATTAGCACCAAAAGTCGTGCTTTATTCTCCATAAATCATTCAATTCTTTAACAGCAAATTATAATTTCTCAAACGCTCAACATATGAGAAAGCATGTTGAATGTGTGTGTAAAGAAATACAGAGTGCCTGTAAATGTAACTAAGTAGGTAAACATAGACATTATACAGGTACTTTTTTTGTAACTCTTATTTCTTCCATTTGATTCAAAAGACTCCCCAGCAACGTGGCAAGAACATTCTCAGAACTGCACAGTAGTTTGAGGCTCTTTCTACCCATTCATTCTTTCCTTCTCTCCTTTCTCAGGTATCAGACCTACATCTGAAGTCTCTCCTTACCTTTCCCTGATCTCTTTCTCTTTCCCTATATCCTCCACAGGCTTTTACCCTAAATAAATCTCTTGCATATCTATTACTATCTTGCCTGCTTCTCAGAGGATCTGAATTGACAAAGGTAAATAGGGACTGGTTTAAGAAAACAGGTGTTATATTGGGAGAACAAATTGTCCCTGGCATAAAGTCATGATATGATTACTAAATATTTCATTATTGATGACCTAGGAAAATGTCCCAGTGGAGGGGAAACCTTTATCAGTATAATACTCCAGACATTTGGAAAATAAGAGTGATATAAGGCCTACAAAGACAATGGAATTAGCTGGGTATTATTTACCCCATACTCATAGGGTTAATGGGAAACCAAGGACTAACAAACATTTAAAAGCAAAGAATCAGGGTAGAGGGTACACGTGGTGGCATACAAAGACATCTTTATTTCCTGCAGTGGTAAAGCAGACACAACCGAGGATCAAATTTAGGCTCTGATAGAGTAGCAAAGCTCTAAAAATATTTAAATACTCAGTAAAAGCAAGTCTGTTTTGCTAAGGTAAGAGTCTGGATTAGAAAAACCTAAGACTGTGCAATATAAAATGGTGACATCTAGGTATATGTTCCTGAGGTTTTGGTTCTGCAAACCCTTTGAATTCTTAAGAGTTTTTAGAAATGATCCAATTATCTGGAGTAAGAGCCAGAATATGCCACATACTGGAAGAATATGCAAAAACCTCTCACCAAAAAGTGCCCTAAGAAGGAATTGTTTCACCTCCACACTTAGCTTCCAGGACAATAAGTAGGGTTAAGTCTCAACATAATCAACTGTGGATCTGCTGGTCTTGACTAGGAAGGAAAGAAATTACAACCTGAAGTTGCCGCAGGATTAGCAAGCATGTATTTGCAGTAGCTAGGGAAATACCCCTGGAGGTGGATCTTGAGAGGGCTTGATCAAGGATGATAGGATATAAGATTGAGTAAGCGAAATATCATTGACCTAGGGGGACTTTTTTTTTCTTTTTTTTTTTTTGATATAGAACTTATTTATTTATTTATTTATTTATTTTTCAGAATATTACAGGAGTACAAACACTCAGTTACATATATTGCCTTTGCACTGCTGTGTCAGAGTTACAAGCATGTCCAATCCCCAAAGAGTGTGCTCCTCACCCATTAAGTGTGAATTTTCCCATCCACACTCCTTCCACCCTCTCCCACCTGCCCAACATCGTATGAATGTTATGTCCACATGTTCACATAAGTGTTGATCAATTAATACCAATTTAATGGTGACTATATGCGGTGTTTGTTTTTCCATTCTTGTGATACTTCACTTTGAGGAAAGGGCTCCAGCTCCAACCAGGATAATGCAAGAGATATTACTTCACCATTGTTTTTTATGACTGAGTAGTACTCCATGGTATACATATACCACATTTTATTCATCCACTCATGGATTGATGTACACTTGGGTTGTTTCCACATCTTTGCAATTGTGAATTGTGCCCCATAAACTTTTTCCCTATACTTGTTTACTGCTTAGGAGTCAGGTCACAAGACTTGTAA
>CAUYSK010072920.1:0-26855 GCA_963575035.1 Avahi laniger
TTGAGATTATTTTATGGGCTAAAGTTGCAAATAATCTTTTATCATGGAACTTAATCGACACTACTTTTGCAAAAAAGGTTTTAAATTTAATGTAGAAAAAGAAATAAAGTTGAGATCAAAACAAATTCTCACATAAGTGCATATATAAGAATAACATATATTAGATATTGGGCAGGGGGGAGGGGGTAGGAGGGAGGAGGGGACGGGTATATGCATACACAAAGAGTGCAATGCGCACCACGCAATAGGATGGACATATTTGAAACCTGGACTGAGCGGGGAGGGGAGGCAAGGGCAACACACGTAACCTAAACATCTGTACCCCATATTATGCTGAAATAAAAAAAAAATTCCCAATATTAGCCACCTATTTCCTAAAGCAAAATGAATTTTAAAATATCTCTTTGCTTAAACTGAAACAATGCCAATTAGTCCCAGTAGTAATAATGTAAGTTCATATGAGTTACGAAGCTGAGGTAATTTAGAAGAAAACATCAAAAGTCCAATGGATGCTGATAATATTCTTTCACTAATGCCTTAGATGTGCACCAATGACTCTCAGCAAAATGGTGCAGAGCAGTTTCCTGAACATATGATATATCATACAGAAGACTCTTCAGTGTATCACCCAACATTATTTTCTATTGTTTTTTTCCTGAGTCTTTGCATTTTTTTGTATATTAAAATTTTATTCATCTGAACAACACAGCATCCTTTCTATTAGATATTTGAGTCTCTTTTGGAAATGTTTTGCTATTCATGGCATCTTACAACCTTTAAAAGTTAGAATAATTGTCTTGAGAAACTCTTCTCTTTAGTGACTAAAAGAACTAAATTTTTACCCCCTGTCATGCACAAATTAACCGTCTCTTTGAGAACCAGGTAATGATTTTTTAAATGTGCAATTTAAAATTTCAAATCATATTACCATTTTCCACCCAGAAGCTTCACTGTCAGTGACTTAGTAAAACCGTCATTAATCACAAGATAAGCTACAGTCATGTGGTGATTGTAATTTGGTCCCACGGACCAAAGACAAATGATATGGAATACTATTAGCAATGATAGCTTTAATGTAGACATTCATCATGGACTCAGATTCACTTGATGTGACTTTGGGATAAAAACAGGGAAATTGCCTAGCTATTGAAAATTTTATTACTATTAAATCATAACTTTGGCAGAAATGTACCAAATAAGAGTGATAGATTTTGTGTTTTCTATTTTTCACTCTCAAAAGACAAAATCACAGGGGGCTTTAAAGAACCCAGATGCAGTGCAATTAGAATAGTGAATGCTGATTAGTTGTTATCTATCTAATTGCTAATAATAGAATCTAGAGTTTTGGCAAGCTGTCTATTTATAGGAGTCACAAAACTGCTCCAGCTCGTCAGAACAGGTATATTGATAACAGAGGTTAAGAAGGACACGCATGCGCATGCGTACCCACACACATACATACACACACACACACACACACACACACACACAGAGTCTTTCATCAGCAACATATTTTATTGGTCATAAACTTCTTTAATACACTGCATAATAATCTCCTAAAGCAAAAGAAAACAATTTTCAGAAAGAAACCCTGGTTACCTAACTTAAGTACTATTCAGTGGTCACATTTTAGAAGTTATTTCGATTTGCAAGAGCCCACACAATTATTATTAAATAGTTTCCCTTTTGGAAATCCCTGAGGGAAAATGAATGCATTATCAAAAGTGTGATTGCAATTCACAACTAGAAATAAATATTGAATGTGGCCCGAAGCCTTCTCCTTCTTCATGTGGAAAAAAAAAGTCAAATCTACTACAGATGCTTCTCGACTTATAATGGGGCTACCTCCTTTTATACACATTATGAGTTGAAAATAGTGTAAATCGAAAATGCGTTTAATGTTGGCAACCCAGCAGACAATCCATGAGCTAGGACGGTTCAATTTAGAATTTTTTGAGTTTAGGATGGCCCAAAAGCTATAGACATTCAATAGAAACTATAATCTCATTTTAAATTGTAAGGAGCTCCTCGACTTACTATGGGATTATGTCCCCAAAAACCCACTGTAAAATTGAAAAATCATCAATCGAACTATCCTAACTTGGAGACCATCTGTACTTTATGATTAAATTCAAACAATGCCATGTGCACTTTCTTATGGTATTTTATTTCATTTATTTTGAATGTTTCTGCCATCTGGACCTACCTGCATAGCTTCTTCAACAACACCTGCCTCTGCACCCTATAAATTTAGTTATTTTCTGCCCAGTGTTCTTTAGTTGAGTTATTCTACCACACTCTGTACTCCCAGGGATTAAAGGTAATCCTGTGGCCCACATAAAGAAGATCTGCTATTAAATCATAAAAGATAGCTGTAATATGTGCAGTCAGCTTGGAGATCTGGCTCACCAAACCTTCTGGTCTTTGAAATTTGAATTCAGTGGAAAAAATAAAAATAATACTAGCTCCAGGAGCAGTGGCTCACGTCAGCAGTACCAGCAATTTGGGACACTGCGGTGGGAGGTCTTCTTGAGGCCAGGGGTTCAAGAACAGCCTGGGAAACATAACCGGGTGTGGTGACATGCACCTGTAGTCTCAGCTACTCTTGAGGCTAAGCTCAGGAGTTCGATGCTCTTGTGAGCTGTGATCATGCCACTGCACTCTAGCCTGGGCAATAGAGCAAGACTTTGTCTCTGAAAAGAAAAATGACACAAATCTTTATTTCCTTAAATACAGGACGCCCCTGGGTTATGGATGACATACATTCTTGAGAATATCTTAATGTCAGATTTGTAAATAATTTGAATCCCTGATGAACAGTGCATATATGGTAATAATAACAATAATAATAATAACAACATGATACTATAATGGCTCATTTGTGGTAATAATAATAATACCCTTATACTGTAATAAGTTACAGAAACTATTGTGTTCTTTAATTCAAGAAAACAGAACATAAAGACAAAACTCATAAAAGAGTTTAGATAGGAGATAGAAGAAACTTCAACAAAGGATATTAAAGGTTAACACTCACCTAATGTTGCAACAACACTGAGCTAATAGGAATGTTATGCTTATTCTGAGCTTCTAACCAAATCAATAATAACCTTTCCATTTCAATAATAAATGCACTACGCTGCTTAGTAATAATTGATGCTTTCATTGGAGCACTGCCTTTCACATGTTCCATTATTCTCACTTCATCCTTTATAATTGTTCCGATAGTCAAGCGACTGAAGCCTAATGCTTTCCCAGTGAATGATGGCAGCTGGCCTTTCTCTGAACACTTAATTATTTCTAGTTTCCTTTCACTGTAATCACCTTTCTCTTTGCTGAAAGCTCACCTGGATTTGCAGTGGACTTTCTCTTTGGAGGGATGGTCATAAGGGTAAACACAGACTCATAAAATCAAATAAAAAGGTTAAGAGGAAAGCGATGCCGTGGTGAGCAACTGTATACACAATGAGACTGGCCACTAGCGTAAAGATGCTACGCCAAGGACTGATTATGCCATGAGGGTTTGTTTACATGCACGAAAGAAACTATTTTCCGAACTATTAATTTAATTCTTTAATTATAAATTATTCTTATTGGTAACCTTGAGAGCCCTTTTGTAAATATTGACTGCTGTAAGTCAGTTTGTCCTTAACCTGAAACTGCCTGTATTTTAAAATATGTATATTTTTGTGATTCAGAAAGTGTTTCAACTTTCAGTTGCACTGATGCTGCATATCTATACATATAATTTCTCTTTAATTTCCTATGTATCTATTTATGTTTTATTTAGTTTAATTTTATCTGTATTTTGCCTGATGATTTCTTTGGCTGGAGAGAATATTCTTTACTTCATGGGCAATCTGAAGAATGAATGCTACATTTGCTTCAACATATGTCTTGGAATTGGCTGTATGTCAATTCGCAACATCATGAAAAAGTTGTTTTAAATATCTAGATTATAAAAACTGAGTCACTTATAAATTGCTGAAAAATTCCTATGGCAAAAGAAATGTGAAGTTGAAGGTGCCTAATTTAGAATTTACTTAAATAATCCGTCTGCCACAGTGACGTAAAAGATTAGCTCCTTTAAACCAGAAGTTTGCTGTCATAAGGACACCAGATGAGAGTCTAACAGCAGACTGATTACAGACATGCTGGATTTCAGATTTTGTGGATTTGGGTGAAATATTTACTTTGTACAACAGATATGTATGGGCACTATATTAGTTTACAAAGGTTGCCACAACCAAGAACCACAGATCTGGTGGCTTAATAAACAAATTTATTTCCCACAATTCTGGAGGCTGGAAGTCCAAGGTTAAGGTGTCTACAGAATTAGTTTCTTCTGAGGGTCTCCCTCCATGGCTTGCAGATGGTTGCCTTCTTTATTTGTTTTCACATGGTCTTTCCTCTGTAAGTGCACATTCTGATCTCTCCCTCTGTGCACACCTGTCTCTCGGTGTGTCCAAATTTCCTCTTTTTAAAAGGACACCAATCAAATTAGATTAAGACCCACCCTAATGGCCTCATTTTAATCTAATCTCCCCTTTGAAGACTCTATTTCCAAATACAGGTTGAATATCCCTTTTCCAAAATGCTTGGGACCAGAAATGTTTTGAATTTCAGACTTTTTACATTTTGGAATATTTTCGTATACAAAACAAGATATCATGGGGATGTCTAAGTCTAACAACATTTATTTGTGTTTTATATACACTTTTTACACATGGCTTGAAGGTAATTCTATACAACTTTAAAAGTAATTTTGTGCATTAAACAAAGTTAGACTGCATTTTGACTGCAACCAATCACATGAGGTCAGGTGTGAAATTTTCCACTGCCAGTGTTCAAAAATGTTCAGATTTGGAAGCATTTTGGATTTCAGTTTTTCACATTAGGGATGTTCAGCCTGAACAGTGACATTCTAAGGGACTGGAGGCTGGGGCTTCAATATATAAATTCTGGGAGAACAACTCTGCCCATAACAGGCACCTATGATCTAGCAGTGGGAATTCAGCACTGAATGAAATAGACAAAATGCTAGCCATCCTTGAGTTTATGTTATTCTGCTTAATGTAACTAAATCCTCAATATTCCCTTCTGTACAAAACCTCACAGATTGTTGCTGTGATTATGTTAGATAACGGTGGAGAGCAATTAAGATATTTCCTGGCCCATAGCAAGTCTCAATAAATCATCATGAGAATTGTAGCAATAAAACATGATGATAAGCATGGGAAGGTTAGGTTCAGGAAATCTTCACACACCCTCTCCCTGGATTTGAAATGAGTTTGTTGCCTTCAGGCAACACAAGGTTGCTGTCCAACTACTTTATTCATAGGGCATTATGCATTAGTTCACAAAGCTTTACCAAATTATTTGCCATCACTACTGCTACAATTACAGGAATCACTGCATTTCTGTAAATAATGTGATAGTATTTCATCTGATTAGATACTTAAATTCTTCTTAATTTGTGCTTAGAGAGGGTTGTAAATTTCTAGTTGTTTCTGTCTGGTTCATTATGTTTGGGTTCAAGGTAAAATGCAATAGACCCCTCTGATTAGCTCTATGACAAATTCCTGGGAAATGTATTTTTGATAGTGTAATATTTTAGTTGAAACAATTCCTTCAACACTGTTACCTTTGGTGACAAATAACTTACTTAAGAGGCTTTCTTCTGACTCCTTGTGTATATTCATTTATTTAACCAATATATATTTTGTGCCGACTATGTAGAGGCAAAGTTCTTGGTGATGGGGATATAGAAGCGAACAAAACTGGAGAGAAAAATCTCTAACTGTATGTAGCTTATATTTAACTGTTGATTGGGAGAGGTTTTTCTGTGGAGGATACACTATTCATACCCACCTCTCCATTCTTAGCAACATCAACTCTCATTATAACTTAGATGATATGATGGACTCAACTGCAAAGTAAAGTATAACAGCATTTTTGTATAAACTTTTTTTCTTAAATCTTGTTGTGAAAATAAACACTATTGCAAATATAATTTTGTGTAGAATCATCTTGCCTTAGACATTTGACCATAATAAAATTTCTTGAATTTACTCTTAAGAAATTATGAAGTTATTTTATACTAAATTTTAGTAAGTGTATCTTTTAAATATCGGTGAATTCTACTGCTGTTTAGGACCCTCCTCGTTATCTTTGTTTAGTTCATTGTCATCTTGCACATGTATTCCTGCAGGTTTTCAGTCCTGATCTGTGATAATAGATTCTGCATACTGCAGAAAAGATAGTTTTCTGTCTCACGATTGTCAACTGACTTTTATATCCCCCCATATCATACTAGTTTTCAACATGAAGCCTCTTTCAGTTCTTCAAACATGACAATCTGTAATCCCAATACTCAACTTTGTTTTAAACAGATCTCATTGGAATCTGTTGATAGATTCTTTTCTCTTTTGTATGGTTTGGTGGTGCTGGTGAATGGTTTCTGCTGATCTCATTCACTAGATTCACTAAACTGTGAGCTAATAAAGACAGGGGTTGTGCCGGATTTGTCTTTGTATGCTCAGCTTCTAGCATGGTTTGTTGCTCCTCTCCCTTATGTTATTTAAATAACTTTATCAAGTCATATTTTGAACATTATATAATTCACTCTTTTCAAGTGTACAATCAATTATTTTTAGTAAATGTATCAAGTTGTGAAACTATCACAATAAACCCATTTTTAGTACATTTTATTACTCAAGTATGATCCTTCATTTACTGTTTATCTTTCTTCCCTGCCCCCACTCTGGGCAAGCACTAATCTACTTGCTGTCTTTATAGTCTTGTATTTTGTGTATATTTCATAAAAAGTGAACTATGAATTATGTGGTGTGTTGTGTTTGGGTATTTTCACTGAACGCATTTGGAGTTTTTCACTGAAATATTTCTGAGGTTCATTCATGGCAAGGCACATATCCATAGTTTGTTCTCTTTTTTAATGAATAGTATTCCATTATATATAATACATATATTCACTTCTTTCATTCTCTACTTATCTGGGAGTGTCTTAATTTCTTTTTTATTCATGAAGTAAAGTTTTACAGGATACAGAATTTTTGGCTGACAATATTTTTCTTTCAAATTTTGAGTTCAGTTGAACCTTGACCAACACAGGTTTGAAATACACAAGTCCACTTACATATGGAGTTTTTTTCAGTAATAGTTACATGGAATGTGCCCGCCTTTCCTGCCTCTCCTCCCACCTCCTCCACCTATTCCACCTCTTCCACCCCTGAGACAGTAGGACAAACCCCTCCTGTTCCTCCTCGTGCTGAGCCTACTTAACATGAAGACAATAGAATGAAGATCTTTATGATGATCACTGCCACTTAACAAGTAGTAAATATATTTTATCTTCTTTATGATTTTCTTAATAACATTTTCTTTTCTCTAACTTTATTGTACAAATACAGTATATAACATATATAGCACATACAAAATATGTGTTAATTGACTGTTTATGTTATCAGTAAGGCTTCCAGTCAACAGTAGGCTATTAGGAGTTAAATTTTGAGGACTCAAAAGTTACACACAATTTTTTTTTTTTTTTTTTTTTTTTACTGCATGGCGGGTCAGTGCCTCTAACCTTGTGTTGTTCAAGGGACAACTGTATGTTTTATCACTGCCTTCTGGAATTCATCATTTCAGATGAGTCAGCTGTTTTTCTTATAGGGGATCCTTGTACATTACAAGTCATTTTTCTCTTGGAAAGAGGAAGCTTTTCTCTTCATCTTTGATTTTCATTAGGTTGACTAAGATGTATATAAATAGGGATCTCTTGTAAGCTATTCTACTTGGAGGTTTGTTTTTTTTTTTTTTTTTACCTTTTTAATACATAGATTAAATGTTTTCATTACATTTGGGAACATTTCAGCCATTATTTCTTCAAATATTTTTCCTGGTGATTTCCTAATATTTTCTTCTTCTAGTTCTTCCTTTCTTCATTTGTTGGTGTGCTTGATTATTTCTGTTATAGTTCATTTTGTGCTGCTATAATAGAAAACCTGAGACTGGATAATTTATCATAAATAGAAATTTTTGGCTCAGAATTCTGGAATCTAGGAAATTCAATATCAATCAACTGAGATCTGGCACTGGCTTTCTTCTGGCATCGTAATATAGCAGAAGACATTACATAGAAAAAGGGCAAAATGAGAGAGAGAAAAAGGGGCTGAATGAGCCCTTTGATAATTAACTTTCTTGTGTAATAACAGTACTAATCCATTCATGAGTGCAGAGCCCTCATAACTTAATCACTTCTTAAAGGTCCCACCTCTTAATATTGATAAAATGACAATTAAATTTCAACATTAGTTTGGAAGGGGACGAATGTTCAAACCATAGCAGTGTCCAATACATCTATGAAGCTCTTTTAATTTTTCTCAATTTTTTTATCCTTTCTGTTTCTCAGTCTAGATAATCTCTGTTGATCTATGTTCAAGTTTAATATTTTTGTTTTTTTGCTACCTCAAATCTATTGTTAAATCCCTCTAGTAAATTGTTTTTTCTCTAGTATATTTTTCTCTTCAGTCATTGTACTGATCAGCCCCACATCTTTATTTAGTCCTTTACCATATTCCAGTAATAATAACAGCTTTGATTTCATTTTTTATATTCTCTATTTGATGAAATATCATTTTTATAGATTCTTCTAATTATTTAATGTAGTTTCATTTATTGAGCATCTTGAGAAGAACAAGGTCCAGCTGTATGTTTTCTATATGAAATCCAATTTATGCCTACCATGCCTCTGAGGTAGGGAGTAAGGGAGGATGGGAATAGCCCCAAATTAAAATGCCACAGACCATACTGTCTGACTGAGGTTTGGTAATATTTCTCAAATAGGCACTTTCCGTTCATTCTGTGAATTGGATTAATTTTAAGAGTTCTGAAATGATTGAGATTTCTCATTGTTGTTTTGGCAGTATTTTTATTGCTTTAATGAGAGAGTAAGTTGATTGAGGTCCCTATTTCCCCATTCCAGAAGACAACCTCTCACAAGGAAAGATCTTCTTCGCAATGCATGACTATCCCAGCTGGAGTAGAATAATGAACGTAGCTGAGGAGTAGTGGTACAGTAAATTGAAGTCAGATTCTGAGGAAGGAAAGGTTAAGTGTCAGTATTAAAAGTTCAGATTCTGTCCCCAAAGTAAGGGAGGATCTCTCAATATTTTGAAGTGAGGAATACCTGAAATATAAGATTTGTGAAAATGTATTCTGGTAATTGTAGATAAATTATTAAATAATATTTTGGTAAAGAAAGGCAAGTTGGAAAGCTTTTAAAAATATCCAGAAGTGAACTGAAAAGTTATGAGTTTGTGAGATCAACAGAAATGTAAACAATTGCAAGAAATGTTTTTCAAGGCAAACTTAATGGAAATTTCAGATTCATGGATATCAGAGGCAGATAAAAGGCTAAAATCAGAAATGCTTTTAAGTTATTAAGTTTGAGTGACTGGAGAAATTAATCCATTGATGAATATCAGATATTTAGTATTAGGAGGAGGAAAATTAATTAAGTTATTTGAGTTTAAATATTGATGGAACATGTAAGATGAAATTTCTAGGGAAAAAGTTGAAGACATAGCTACAATTTAAAGAGTTACCTAATAGAGATTTTTAAATAATAAATTTAAGATGAAAACATTTTTTAAAAAGAGCTATGGTATTTACAGAGAAGAACATTGTAACATACAGAAAATACAGTTTTGAAGGTGGAAATAGAATCTGTGAAGACACAGATTTTGGACAATTTGTTGAGCATTATCAAAGGCATGACAATTTATTGGGAGGATGCCACTTTAAAATATGTTTAATATAGTTGTATGTAGAAATAACAAGTGCATAAGCAAAATGGGAGAAAAGGATAAAAGAAATGACATAATTTTAATAATTTATACAGTTTTAAAAACACCCCAGTGTTAACTTGGACTGCATCCTGGAACAAAAAGGACATTAACAGTAAAACTGGTGAAATCCAAATAATATCTTGAATTTAGTTAATAATTGTATAATAATAATAAAGAAAATAACCTTAATACTGTCTCCCTCTAGTAAGTAGTCACCTGCCTGCCACAGAGACTGAGAGCTCAAGTGGAACCAAGATGGTGCTGATGAGTCACTGAACTATTTGTTTTTAACAAATTCTAGAAACTCAGAATTTCACTTGAGTTCTAATATTGTTCTCTTTTCTTGTAGATGTGACATTCAGTAAAGGAAGAATTGAAATTACTTCAGCTCTGAAGAGTTGTAGCTAACATGTTTATTTCACAGAGGATGGTAAAAACTTCTGATAGACATCTGGAGAAAAAAGTAGTAGTTGTTTTATAAGTATTTATTTTATATTTTATGATAACAACACTGCATATACATTTCTGACCTATAATTTTAGAACATAAGTTACTAATTTTACTAGGAATGGACGTAATGTTTCCCTGTTGTCATTATATCTTCTGCTAAGATCAAAACATAAATCATAAATATATTGGTTTGATTCTACTTTTAATCAAAATAATAAACTATCAAATTCTTTTTTATTCATATTCAATTTGCTTGTCAGTTGAATCTGTTCATAATTTTTATTAAAATATTTGTTTCCTACAGTTTATCACCTTATTATAGATAAGAAATTTTCTAACATACAATATAACATGCATTACTATTACTGAACAAACAAGCAATTCCCAATTCTGGCTAGTGTAATTCAATATAAACGCTCAGTTCCATTACATCATCATGGTATGTTGTTTTTAGGTAACTATATTACTGAGAATATTGATATCAACTTTAAAAATACATATCAAATATTCTCTTCCCTTTACTGCATTATTTGAAGATCTATCTCAGAAAGGTCAAAATCTTCTCTAATCATGTAATTCATTTTCTCCAAATAAGCAAATAGTGAACAATATTGGTTTCATTTCATCGATTATATTTGTAGTTTACTGTCTTTTTAATTTCCCTTTAAAGTAAACCTTCACACATTGTTGACTTTAAAAGGAATTATAGTAATGTCATTGCTAGGATTTCTGTTACTTAACAGTAATAAGAAGACCTAAACACAGGTTCTTACATGCATGCTCTTTTTGTTTTTAAATTCTTGAGATGTCATTTTTGGAATTTGTATTTTTATAATTTGCTAAATGTACAGTACAAAAATAGCCCACTTCTGTGGAGAAAGCCTCTGCCAAGAACTTTTTGTTCTATCTTTATGATGAATGCAAATTCTCCATTAAAAAGCAAATTTTTCATTTTAAATGTTGAATAAGATGATGCTTAAAATAATTCAGTTGGTTAAAATTAGATGTTAAAGAAGAAAAAAGATACATGTGAGAATATTTTCTGGTTCTATAACAGTTTCATTTTATTGTAAAATATAACTGTTAATCACTTAATATATAAAAAACCAAATGAGCCTTGACATTCATGGTGTTCTGAGTAATACTTCTTTTCTTCACAAATGCAAGATATTAAACACACTTTTTCAATAACGTTGATACATATTAAATTAAGGCAGCTTTACTTTTATTCATTAAAAAATTCTTAGCAGTATGAATTAGTTTTCTTTTCACTACAAGTCTATCTATTTTCTAATTTTAATTCACATACTGCTTGTCCTAAAATTTGCCAGTTGTAAACTCACAGGCTAATTCCATTAAAGAGGACAGTATAAGTTCTCTAAATATTTGTATTAGATTTAACTATAGCTCTCTCGTTATATTATATATCTAGCTTTTTTACTCATGAATTGTGAATTGGATTAATGTTCTCATAAGAGAGGCCAAAGGGAGACCCTGAATGTCGAGGATATAGCTAAAAGGTGGTATCTATGAACGAGAAAGCTAGATATCACTAAACACAAAACTTCCCAACCTCCAGCAGAGTGAAGAATAATTTTTTATTGTTGTTTATAAGTCACTTAATTTATGGTATTTTGTTATAGCTGCCAAACGGACTAAGACAGATACTATGATAGTTACATCAGTATTTTTCAGGGTTTGATGCATGTAGAACCTCAGTCAATACCAACTAGAGGTATTTGTTAAAAATGATTGCTGTGGCCTTACTAAATCAGAGTACCTACATTTAAAACAATTACTGAGCATACTGTTGGATGCAGGAAAATGTGAGAACTGCTGGGTGAAAAGGCAAGCTAGATAGTAAATATTCTATACATAAGCCATTTTTCTCGCCACAAGCATTTCTAATTGATTTGATAATAGTTTTCTTTAATGAAACTTCATAGAAGTCTAGTTGTGCTACATTCAGGCATCTTCCCAAACTCCCCACACATCCAACACTTAATTCCTTGTACTAATCCTATTTCATTAAAATGTTCTCAGTAAAAGTTGCTTGCATATTATTATTGAAATACCTCTTAAAATATTTCTATTACATTATTTTCTTCTTTTTAGTATTTTTCTAAGAGCAGTGCTATATTTTTATCAGCATACTAATCATCAAGACCTGTTTTATATAAACGGGAGTTTTTGTTGGTTTTTTATTTAATTATTTGTCTGTCTTCATCCAAATCATCAGCTAGGACCAGGAACTTAATTTACAAGGCCTCGTGTAAAGTGTACATGTGGATTTACTTTTCACAAATTATGCATTTCAAAGTGATATCATCAGACCATTAAAAGAAGCATGGGACACTGTAAGATTGCACAGACTGTGTCCATGAAGCTGTGTTTTCCAATAGAATATCCGTGTGCCTTTTACTGGTAAATAACCAAAACATGCCTTGGAAAAAGAAAAAAAAATCAAGACTTCTTGTTTAAGAATGAGCTACTTTTATACTTATTACTTATGCTTATTCAAAATCCATAAATTTTATTTTATTTTTTTTATTTCAGCATATTACGGGAGTACAAATGTTTAGGTTACATATATCGCCTTTGCCTCACCTGAGTCAGAGCTTAAAAGGTGTCCATCCACCAGACGGTGCACACCACACCCATTAGGTGTGAATATACCCAACCCCTCCTCCCTACTCCCACCTGCCCAACACCAATGAATGTTACCACTATATGTGCTCTTAAGTGTTGATCAGTTAATACCAGTTTGATGGTGAGTACATGTGGTATTTGTTTTTCCATTCTTGTGATACTTCACTTAGTAGAATGAGCTCCAGCTCTATCCAGGAAAATACAAGAGGTGCTAGATCACCATTGTTTTTTGTGGTTGAGTTGAACTCCATGATATACATACACCACATTTTATTAAGCCACTCATATATTGATGGGCACTTGGGTTGTTTCCACATCTTTGCAATTGTGAATTGTGCTGCTATGATAGAAACATTGAAGTGCAGATGTCTTTTTTATAGAATGTCTTTTTTCCCTTTGGGTAGATGCCCAGTAATGGTATTGATGGATCAAATGGTAGTTCTACTTGTAGTTCTTTGAGGTATCTCCATACTACTTTCCAAAGAGGTTGTACTAGTTTGCACTCCCACCACCAGGGTATGAGTGTTCCTATCTCCCACATCCACACTAACATTTATTGTTTGGGGACTTTTTGATAAAAGCCATTCTCACTGGAGTTAAGTGATATCTCGTTGGGGTTTCGATTTGCATTTCCCTGAGGACTAGAGACGTTGAGCATTTTTCCTGTGTTTGTTGGCCATTAGTCTGTCTTCTTTTGAAAAATTTCTGTTCATGTCTTTTGCCCACTTTTTAATGGGGTTGATTTTTTCTTACTGATTTTCCTGAGTTATATAAATTTTAAACAAAAGTAAGTCTTAAGTTATATAATGCTATCCTTAAATTTTGTTAATTTTAAAGGACAATTTCTTGAAGAAAGTGACTTATGACACTTAATTTCTTCAATCAATTATTTATTTTTAAATTAATTCCCTATCTTTCAACACCTTTTTTCTCACCTTCAAACTTGTTTTGAACAAATAAATATAGACTTGTCAAATAGTGCTTCCTTAAAATAAATATTCAATTTGTCAGAAAATAGAAATAATAAAAGATACCCAGATGGGTCTTTGACCTCCATTTAAAATAAAGGTAAATATATCAGGCCTAATTTTCAATCTGTTAATATAAATAGAATAAAATTTTGTAAAACAAGACTACTAATGCAAAACAGCCAAATAAAGGATTTAACACATTTTCTTGCTTTTTTTTTCTTTTGCCACTATAAACACATTTCTAAAATTCCAATGTTGCTAAATACACACTCCTCTCACATGTTCCATGTGGAGACATTTAAATAACTATGTAGTATGGGTAAAATAGAATAACCTTTAAGATTTCAGCCAGCTGGCACTGAAATGAACCTTCAAAATCATTGTTTTCCCTTTTCTGAAGGACTCCCTGAGGATTACATTGAAAACAATTCTGTCTTGCTGTCTAACATAGTTCATGCATCAGCTCTAACCTACAGTGACACAGAAGAATTCCTGTGGTGTATTACCCTGAATGATACACAATGTACATTCAAAAGACAACTTTATCATTCATGTTCTACATATAGAACATGTATGTTGGGATGTAGACCTTACTGACATTCATCAATGTATGTTGTAGTGAGAAAAGCTCAGGAAAATATATTTGGTTGACCAAACTTAATATATGACAGCGTGGTATAAAATTACAACTCAGCAGTTCAAACAGTTGCATCAAAAACTTACACTGACACTTTGCCATATTGAGTATTAGATTTTAGAGAGAAAATTGCTGGCATGTTGTGATATGTAAAGTATGCTAGTCAAAACACTTGTTCTCATTTGCCTTATATTCCCAACTTGATGTATTCCCTCTCTTCATGTCTTTATGGCCATGTTTTTATCTGATACTGTCTCATAGATTAGCCCTAATTCTTCATATAAGTGACATTAAAATATTTTGTGCTATTATGATTTTTAAAACTACGTACTCCTTTGAGGATTCATGAGGAAAAAATCCAAAATTTCCTTATAAGTCTAAACAGATGCAAAAACGCAGTTTCCAGCATACTGAAAACATTGCCGCATCCAAACAAAACTCTTGCATTACTTTTAAAAATGTAAACAATTAAATCTAAATACCAAAGTATTTTGTTAACTATCATTCATGTATGCACCTACATTAATAAACTCTTCTCTACCAGACAAGTTATTTACATTGTACTTTTTATTTTTCCATTTAAATTCTCTAACATGATTTTATTCAAAGGTAATACATAATATCACTTAAAATACATTATCAACTATCCAAGCATGTAGAAATTTAATTATAATCTTTTAAAATATTAATTTCTTATGACTATAAACCTCTAAGGATTAAAATTTTTGGTCTTGATTATCACTACAATTAGAATTAGTACACAATTAATGAAAGCATCATTAGTATATTTCAAGTTTTGACAATAACAGTGTATCTGTTACTCTATTATTAAAACAGTTATGGTAATGCTAAAATACTGTTTTTGTTACAATCCATCCATGTATCCATTGATGGGGTTTACTTATTGTTTAAATAAGCAATGGTTCAATATTATTTCCATCACTATTTTAAAATTTTGTGCCTAAGCATTAAGAAATCTTATGTATATATAGAAAATTGTTACACGTGTATAATTGTTGTACTAAGGTCTCTACTATAACCTCCTTCTGGATTACATAAGAAAAAATTATATAGTGAAGAATTAGCAAAAATTATTTTAAACGATCAATCAGCTGACAAACTTCAATTTTCAAATTAAGATATCGCCTAAATTGCAAAAGGATCCTTGTTGTCCAATGGCAATTTAAATGTCACATCTGCCTTGAAACTGTCTATGACCTCCCAGACTTCGCTATTTTATCTATTTTTGTATACCATTGTATTGCTGTATCTCTATTAGCATATATATGTTTTCTAATAAATAATCTATCCTCTTGTTTAATTATTGAACTTCTTAAATATAAGGGCCATGTCTTGTTTAAGTATGTTGAATAAACAAAATGACAAATGAATGAAGGACTATTTTATTACACACATTTATAAAACTGCATAAATGATATACAAAATATTTTAATTCCCTAACACTTCTGAAGTTGTTCCTTTCCTTCTAAAATAAGGTTATTTATTTAGCATTAAAATCTACCGTATCTACTATCAATTATATGATATTAAATTGAGATATTTAATTCTGAATTTTAGAGGTCATTTATTTCTAATAGCTTCTGATTTTAATTGAAAAGTAACTTAGCAGAAACTTATTGGATAGTGGCATGTTGTTGTGATTAAAATAATAGATCTTGAGGTCAAACAGATGTTCTGCCACTGTCTGCATAAGCTTGGACAAATTACTTAAACTGTGTTTCAGTTTCTTCATTTATAAACTGGAAATAATAACAGTGCCCACCACATCAGGTTGCTTTAAATATTAAAGAGATAATAAAAAGTAAGTTATTAGATTGTGTCTATCTGGCATATTGTAAGTCCTTAGTAAATGTCTTAGCTGCCATAACAACATACCACAGACTGGGTGGCCAAACGACAGACATTTATTTCTCACAGTTCTAGAGGCTGGGAAGTGCAAGATCAAGAGACCAGCAGGTTCGGTTCGTGGTGAGGATCCTCTTCCTGGCTTGCATACTTTGCCTCCTTCTTGCTATGTCCTCACGTGGTGGAGGAAGAAAGGGCTCTTCTTCTTCTTAAAAGGACATTAATTCCACTGTGGGGCCCTGTCCTCAAGACCTCCCCTAAACTTAATTACTTCCCAAAGGCCCCACCTCCAAATAACATCACAGTGGGTTTGGTCTCCATTTCCATCCAAATTGCTGCCAAAGACATTAATTCACTTCTATTTACAGCTGAGTAGTATTCCATGGTATACACATAACACATTTTATTAATCCACTCATGAATTATTTATTAATTTACTTATTCTTATCCATTTATTATTATGCACCTATTAATACAAGGATAATGTCACAGCTTTTGTGAATAATTATCATATTTTTCAATTAATCACTAAAAATAATTTTATATGTGAATAAATGGTCTAAAACTCAATGGTCTAAAACTCAAACTAAATTATACTAGATGAATTGCAACAGGTAAAAGAAAGACATTTAATTTTGAATATTCAATCTTTCTCCATTTTTCTTAACAAGGATTCATTACAGTCTGAATTAAATTGGCTGGCAATAACATAATTACACTGTGGATGCATCATTTTTTTCAGAGAACATCATCTAGATTCTTTTGATGCATGGAAAGAATCTGTGATATCTATTTTCCTGATTTAAGAAAGGCCTAGGTCCTTTCAAAATGATGCAAGGTTCTATGATAATTCTTTAACGAATAATTTATATAGCTTAGATATAAACTCTTAGCTGCATATTGGGGTTTTTGTACATATGTTTTTGTTACATGGATAGTTTTTATAATGCTTAAGTCAGGGCTATTAGTGTGCCCATCACGTAAATATTGGCTATTGTATCCAATAGATAGGTTTTTAACCCTCTTCTCCTCCACCCTCCCTATTCTTGATTTCCAAGGATCTTTATATATCTCTGTGCCCATATGCACTCACCAATTAATTTAGAATTATTAGAGAGTACATGTGGTGTTTGCTCATTCCTGAGATATTTCACGTAGGATAATGATTTCCAGTTCCACCCAAGTTGCTGCAAAAGATATTATTTTGTTCCCTTTTATGTCTGAATAGTACTCCATGGTGTGTGCGTGTGTGTGTGTGTATACACACACACACACACACACACACACACACATATATATATATATATATATATATAATCCATTCATGAATTGATGGGCACTAAGGTTGATTCCACATCTTTGCTATTGTGAATCGTGCTGCAATACACATTCAAGTTCAGGTGTCTTTTTAATAAAAAGGCTTATTTTCCTTTGGGTATATACCCAGTAGTGGGATCACTGGTTTGAATGTAAGTCTATATTTATTTCTTTAAGGAATCTCCATGCTGTTTTCCACAGAGGTTGTACTAATTTGCAGTCCCACCAACAGTGTATAAGTGTTCCTTTCTCTCTGCATCCTCACCAGCATCTATTGTTTTCAACTTTTTAATAATGGTCATTCTAACAGGGGTAAGGTAATATCTCATTGTGTTTTTAATTTGCATTTCCCTGATGATTAGTGATGCTAAGCATTTTCTCATATGTTTACTGTCCATTTGTCTATCTTCTTTTCAAATACTTCTATTCATGTCTTTTGCCCACTTTTTAATGGAGTTTGGTTTTTCTTTTCTGATTTGTTTGAGTTCTTTGTAAATTCTTAATATTCGCCCTTTCTGGTTTGTATAGTTTGTGAATATTTTCTCCCATTCTGTATACTGCCTGTTTATTCTGTTGATTATTTTCTTTGCTGTGCAGAAGCATTATAATTTAATTTAGTCCCATTTATTTATATTTTGTTATTTCTGTAATTGCCTTTGGAGTATTAGTCATTAATTCTTTCCCTAGGTTGATATCTAGTTTGTGGAAGGTTTTTTTTCATGGAAGAGTGTTGGATTTTGTGGAATTTTATTTCTGCATATATTTAAATGATCATGTGGGCTTTGTTTTTTGCTCCTGTTTATGTGGAGAATCATATTTATTGATTCATGTATGTTGAACCAACCTTGCATTCCTGGGATGAAATCCATTTGATCATGATGAATTATTTTTTTGATGTGCTATTGAATTTTGTTTGCTAATATTTTATTGAGGAATTTTACATCTACATTCATAAGGAATTTGGTCTGTAGTTTTCTTTTTTTGTTGTGCAATTTCCTGTCTTTGGTATCAAGGTAATACTGGTTTCATAGAATGACTTAAGGAGGATTCCCTCCTTTTTGATATTATGGAAAAATTTCTGTAGGTTGGCACCAATTCTTTGTAGGTCTGGTAGAATTCGGCTGCAAATCCATCTGGTCTAGAGATTTTCTTTGTTGGGAGATTTTTTTTATTGCTTCAATCTTGCTGCTTGTTGTTGGTTTGTTCAGGCTTTTTATTTCTTCCTGATTAAGTCTTGGGAGGTTGTGTATTTCCAGGAATTTGTCCATTTTTTTTATGTTTTCTAGTTTATGTGCATAGAGACTTTTACAGTATTCACAGCTGGCATTTTATATTTCTGTGATATCAGTTGTAATATCTCCTTTTTCACTTCTAATTGAGCATACTGAAATTTATTCTCTTCTATTTCTGGTTAACTGGGCAAGAGGTCTATTGATTTTGTTTATCTTTTCTAAGAGCCAAATGTTTTGTTTTGTTTTGTATATATTTATTTATTTATTTGGTTTCCATTTCATTTAATTCTACTTTGATCTTTGTTATTTCTTTTTTTCTGCTGGCTTTGAATTTGCTTTGCTCTTCCTTTTCTAGTCTCCTGAGGTGTAACATTAGGTTGTTAATTTGTGATATTTCTGTGTTTTTGATGTAGGCATTTAAGGCTATGAATTTTTTTCCTTAGGATTGCTTTTTCTGTATCCCACAGATTTCGATAACTAGTGTCCACTTTGTCATTCAGTTCAAGGAATCATTTGATTTACATCTTAATTTCATCATCAACCCAAGCATCACTAAGCAGCAGGTTGTTCAATTTTCATGATTTTGTGTAGATTTAAGTGTTTCTCTTGGAATTTATTTCTAGCTTTACTCCACTGTAGTCTGAGAAGATATATAATGTGAATTTAATCTTTTTTAATTTGCTGAGACATATTTTGTGGCTTAAGATATGATCAATCTTGAAGAATGTCCCATATGCTGATGCGAAGAATGTTTATTCAGTAGTTTTCTGGTAGAATTTTCTGTAAATGTCTCTTAGGTCCATCTGTTCTAGAGTCCTCCTTAAGTTCAGTGTTTCTTTATTGATTTTCTGCTCTGAAGATCTATCCAGCTCTATCAGTCTATTGTGGAAGCACCTGGCAGTTGAGATGCTAATGTTTATCTCTTTGCTTACATCTAGTAAGATTTACTTTATAAATCCTGGATTTCCTTTGTTAGGGGCATATATATTTAGCATTGCTGTTTCTTCTTATTTAATTGATTGCTTTATCATTATATAATGGCCATCTTTGTCTTTTTTTATCATTATTAATTTAAAGTTTATTTTATCTAATAAAAGAATAGCTACGTCTGCTCTCTTTTGGTTTCTGTTTTCATGGAATATTTTTTTCCATTCTTTCACCTTGAGTCTATGTACTTGTAGTTTAGATGTGTTTCTTGGAAACTGTAGATACCTGGGTTGTGTATCTAACACAACCATTCAGCCAGTCTATGTCTTTTAAGTGGGGCATTCAGACCATTCACATTGAGTGTTAGTATTGATAGGCAGGATGATGTTCTGGTCATTATGTTGGGTGGTACTTTATTGCTTTTTTTCCCCTCTTGTGCTATTGTTGACCTAACAAATAGCTCTTAGGAACAATCTGAAAGCAAAATTTGTTGGAATATTATGGTATAGTCTTTCAACTCCTCTATACTCTCATTTATATTCTTAATTCATCAATCTACTGACTACTCTGTATCCTGTATCTTGAAGTTAAGTGAGTGGCTTTGGCTTCAAAAGGAAGCAGACCAAAGTAAAATTTGAGGGATGGCATGAACTCAGCTCAGACAAATCAGTGAAGATATAGGAAAAAGCTGGGTGCAAAATGATATTGGAAGTAACTACAGATCATTGCAAGACTGATTCACTGTTATAGACTCTTTAAGTTATTTTTCTAATATCATGGTAAAACCTATGAGTGATATTGGCAGAGAAGTCAATTGGGAGACATAGAAATTCCTATGAAGATATAAGGCATAAAAAGTGTTCATTACTCCACTGGTATATTTTGAGTAGTGATATCTTAACCAAACTTCTGTATGTGATGTTTCCTTGTGGAAACTCCTTGTTGAAGTATTGGACTAGTTATTTACCAAAAGCTGATACTTTGATACCAGTGGGAAATAAGGAAGAAAATTTACACTTACTATGGTAATTCTTACATTATTAAGGCCTTAGTGATTCTTGAAAAATTATCGGTGCACATTTTTTTCTTGTGAATTTGGCATGGTTTACAGCCTCAAAGTTAATGCTTTTGTTGTTGGTGATCAATATTGATTTTACTACTTTTTCTTAAGATTTATGTTACTGTGTTATGTGGAACTAAAGCATTAATGTAGTTTACACAAAAACTCTGTTTTCTTGTTTCTGAGAATCTTATTGAGGGAATTATATAGTCCCATAGGCAGATAATTTTCCTTATATTGAAAAGAACTGACTTTTTTTCATTTACTTTAATGTAGCTGAGTTGTTAATTTGTAGCACATTGGTGGAAAAAGCCACAGCAGGAAGCTTTTGGCTCTTACTGAGATATGTAAATTACAGTAATAATCTTTGCATTAAAAGTGATAAACTTAATGGGTCCAACACCACAGGTCTTATTCTGAACACCCCCACCCCAAAAAAGAAGAAAAATTTTATGAAGAAAACCAGAAATGTTAAACTGAACTGAGTAAAGCTGTTTCCATAAATTATATTCCTTCTGTATTTCTTAGAACTCACCTATAAAAATGCAATGGAAAAATTCAAAATAAGCTGGCCTGTTCCTGATCTGAGGTTTTGTCCCACCATTAATAGGAGTTTCAATTGAATGACTATCATATGCATATGAATATATAATAAACTAGAAGTCTTTCTCCTTTACCAATTAAAAAAAAAGAAAGAAAGCAGATGTGGCCTTCCATTCTTTGGGGGCAAGTAGATGTTTGAATATGAATATTTCTTTCTCTCATAGCTTGTCACCCTATCTGAAATTTTCAATACCCACAAGGTGTTTTTGAAATAAGTTTCCCACTATGTCTCCACAAGGTCCCTGTTAAAATATTATCGTGTTGGGGACAGGGAAAACAGGAATACATTATTGTCTGTTAAAAGAATTTTGAGTGATCTTCTTCTCAATTGTGTGCAGAGCCTTGCAAGAAGAATGAATACATGTCATTGGTACATAGAAAAGAGAAGAAAGTGAGACATCAGGGGTGTGAAGTACTTCCCAGAAGTGAGCTGTGATGGAGGAAAACGTGCCAGAGTGCACAGGACAGGGAAGGGAGTCTGATTAATGCTATGAGATACCATTTGATCTTATTTTGAGTTTGCCCTGTTTATGAAATTTGGTGTCAATAACAAAAACACAAACGACAGTAATAATAGCATTGGTGGAATTTTTAGAGTACTTACTATGTATTTTTTGAAACTGTTTGAAAGTCCTCATATTAATTATCTCAACCTACAGGAACAGGTGAAGATATAAGAGGGAAATTACACAACTAATAGCATGAAACTAAAGTTTCCCAAACAAGGCACTGTTTTACTTTCACTGAAGTTTACTAGTCAAATGATTACATTCTATAGAAGACCAATACTATTAAAATTTTACATGCATTATCTTTACATGCACTGTTAAGTTTTTACGTGCCTAAAATGTAGCATGCCTAACAATTTCTCCAGTCCCAGTTTAATTTCTGTTACAATAATGGCTCTTTATACAATATTGCACTTGAAGAAAAAAGAAAATAAGGGAAGAAAGTTTAGGATGAATTTTCTTCCCTTTACATTTAGAAAGGTATATTTTGAAGCCCTGCCGTGATGCATGAAAGGTAAATGGCTTCTACTTTTAATGAGAATTCCAGCGCAGCCAGAGCTAGTTCAAGCCAAGTTGCTGTGCTGGTTGTTTATGGCTGTTGTCTGTTCTGAATAGATGAGTGTGTGCTCTGATTGGTTGGCACTTATTGTACCAGTTGTTATATACAGTATTTTGAATAACACCCCAGAGAATAACTGACAGAAAACTTGGAAGTAATTGTCACCTCATCCAAAAATCCAATTATGTAGGAACTTGTATCATAGTTGTGGGAAAGCTGTTATATGGATCCAATATGAGTAGCAGCTGCCCTCTTTACTGTTGCTCTCTAGAGAAATAACAGCTCCAGGATGCCCAAACACTTAGGAGAATAAATCAAAATACTTACCAAGCTTTCCACGCTTGGTACTTGCTTATAGTAGGCATGTTTTGACACATTGGGGGACATGCAAATAGTTTTTCAATTATTTTCTGATTTTCACATTTTCTTACAAAGTAACAATTATTATTCATTTTAATAGATAAGAATCTTGGTCTAAATCTTGTTTACATCTGTCTAGCAAAATAGCCTAAAGGGATGTTTCACCCACATTCACTATTCAAAACTTTGTTGAACATCTATTAATATGGAAATTTCTATGATAGATGTTATGAATGTCTTTTAAGAAAGACAATAAAATAATTTCTTGCTCTTCAACATCTTTCAGTCATGAAAAAATGTGTGCAATGTCTCTTGATTTAATTCTACATTTCTTTAAGGGGCAGAAAAAGCATTTGAACTTTTAAAAGAAACAGGTAAATTATTAGGAAATCCCTCCTGACAATGAGAATAATAAGAAAACTAAAATACATTTATTGAATGAATGTTTATTAAATATAATATAATAAGCAGATTTGTCTGCTTTGAAAGAAAAATAAGTTTGATGTAACCTTAAACATAACAGATAAATTCAGCTCAGTGTGCCACGCACGTCATGTGATTTTTAGAGGAAGAGGCTGGTAGCAAGGGGAAAGAATGAGAGCTATGGGTGGGAGCCCTGAGAAATGAGGCTGGAAAGAAAGGCAAGGTCAAGATGACCAAAGAACCCTGTATGGATGCTACGAAGCCTGGGCTTTATCTTGTATGTGAAAACAACAGATTTTGAGTGCAGAGGTGGCCCAGCTAGATTTTGTTTTTACGTAATATTGTACTTGTCTGGACTATGGATCTGAGAGTAGCAGCCCTGAGACAGGCATACTAATTAAGGAATCATTCCTGTAGTCCTGTCATAGATGGTACAAATTTAACACAGACTAGTTTTAGTTAGGAATATTTTATCAATATACCTCTTTTTGCTAGGACTAATAAGCTTTGGCATGCAAACTAGATGAACCGGTTTTAGTAGACCTAATTCCAATGGCTCTTTTCAGTGGAGACCTACATAACGCAAGGTCTTCTCACAGAGTCTGACCCAATTATAACTGGGAGTCACCTGGTACATGACTTCAACTGATGACCACTTCTCCTGACAGCACCACCTATTTGCTTTCTTTGTAGGTCTTGCCCTATCACTGCCACGGCAGGGGCTTCACGGTGAGGATTCTAGTGTCTGTGCCAAGCAGCTCTCTTCCAATGTGGATTTGATCTCGCACAATATCCAAGAGCAACTCAGCATCAACTCTGCAGAGAAAAGTGGATATTAAAGGAACATAAAATACTTTCTGGTGCATTTAAACAACAATGTGTAATTATAAGAAGACGGCTTCTTCTATTTTTTTAAGTGATCTAGAATAGAAGCTATCAAAATATGTTAGTGACTGCTTCATTGTTTGAATAAGCACATACTTGCAAATTTACCACTATAGTAGTTAATACTTGCTAAGCACTGACCACATGCTAGACATTGTCCTAACCACTTTATACATATGTTGTCTCATTTAATCCACCAACAATTCCATGGGATGGGTGATATTTTAATGCCCATTTTACAGAGAGTAGAACTAAGGTTTAGAGATTACCTAAGTCATGTAAGTGTCCATCATGCTTACCTTCTCCCCTTCTGGGGTGTTTGTTCAAAAAGGAGACTCCTTACTAACTTTAGAGTCTAGAGTCAAGTGTCAAATTTTTTCTTTTTGAAATCATACTTTGCTAGATTGACCCAGAAGTAAAAGCTAATGTATGGTGTTCCAAAAATACAGTAAAATGGTAAAAGCTAGAAAAGAGTAAGAATTCATTAATCAATCACAGGAAAACAGTCACAGCTGTTTTGGATCATGCTGGATATATTTACCAGAACTAGCACAATTATTTAGAACAGAAAGGAGAAGCAGAGACATTGATTGAAACTGCAGGGGAATTTTGGTAGGCAGAATATAATTGCTCATTATTTTTATTTGTATCTTCCCATTTCCTTGTTTCCCTTTCCCTTTGTTCTTTAATAATACTCAAGACTTTGCATGAAAACACATTCTTTTCATTGCTTATATATTTAGCTTGGTCCTGCAGCTTGTCTCATTCAGAAGTCATAATCAGTTTCTAACATCATTATAATTTCCATAGTAACCAATTGGGGTATCATAATCATAGGAGTATGACTCTAGTAGAAGCAAATGAATTAGGAAATAAGACACTTATTTTTATGCAGATATTCCAAGCAATAAACCAAAAGAACAATAAATATAAAAAGATAACTCTCATTATTGTGGGCTTTTAAACCAAAATCTTCTATGGTTATTCAACTGCTCTATAAAGGTTTTATTGAAACTTGGTTTCATTAGTTCACACAACAGTACTCTTTTTAAGCCAACATTTGTCATCATGCATCTTATTTATAATGTAATAAAATTATAAAAATGTAGGGTTTTTAAATATCAACATTTTTATTCATACTTTGAAAATTATTTGAACATTAAAGGATTTTTTCTTTCCAGTCAATTTAAAAATTAAACAAGAGATAATTATGCAAAGTTATTTTGTCACCTAATATATATATCTGAAATACATTACCAAAATGGCAACAGGCTGTTGATGTAGTTTCTTGGTGCTGCATGTTTAATGACAACTCTGAATATTACCAAAAACTTGAGATTGTTTTATAAAATATCATTTGACAATCATATGGAGTATTCATCTGCTTTATTATATTTCATTTTAAAGAAATGTATGAATGCATATCCATTACCTTTTGTAACATCATTGAATTCAACACCAGATATTGTTTAGATCAGGGGTCAACACACTTTTTTTTCTGCAAAGGGTCAAATTGTAAGCATTTTCAGCTTTGTCAGTCATGTGAACTTTGCAGCAACTAGTTAATCGTGCTATTGTATAGCATGAAAGATGCCATAGACAATGCATTCGTGAATTTATAAGGTTGTGTTCCAATAAAACGTATTTGTGAAAACAAACACACCTCACAAACAGTGAGGCGAATTTATCCTGAGGGTGTTTACTTGCCACTCTGGTTTAGCAATATTCTAAACAAGAAAACCTTTAAAAAATAAATATTTACTTTAAATCACTTACTGTAAGATTTCTTTTTGAAGTATTAAATGAACTTGAGTTATGATATAAATTATTAAAAACAAGAACATTTAATTATCTAAAGCTTGTGAATTTTTTGCAAGCTCCCATTGGAAAGATCTGACTAAAAAGCAAATATGTTTTCTAGTAGAAATTGGAGTCTGAATCATGGTCTGTATGATATTGCCTGATAGTCTGAAAGATGAAAAAGGAGAAGCTATATATTCACCCAGTTTCTACTAACCCATAAACCCTGAGTCTCTTCCTGTTAGAAAACTGCTCATACTTTTTGAGGTGGCAGAAGAATTTTCCTCATTTCTTTTGCAAAAAGCTTTGGAAAACTAAAACTCCAATGACCTATCCCAACAGTAATAAGAGATGCTATGGTAGTAGAAGCCAGTGTTAGAAATAAAACATGGTATAACTTAGGCTAAAGGTAGAAAGAGTCCTGGTGTCAACAGTAAGTGTGTTTGAAGGTCATGATTCTTGCTATATTCTATCCTAAACAAATTATGCCAAAGCGGTAAGAGTACTAATTAAAATAGCTGAGCAGCAAAGATGACTCTGAGCTGAGAAGAGACTAAGAAGATATCTTTTAAATGGAAGTTTTGATAAGAGATTTTTACAAGCTATGGTATCTTAGTATGCTGGGGCTGCTATAACGAACTACCATAGATTGTGTGGCTTAAATAACAGAAATTTATTTTTTACAGTTCTAGAGGCTGGAAAATCCAAGACCAAGGTGCTGGTAGATTTCATGTCTGGTGA
>CAUYSK010072921.1:0-49813 GCA_963575035.1 Avahi laniger
GTTTGAGAGCAGCCTGACCATGATAGCGAGACCTTGTCTGCACAAAAAACAGAACAATTAGCTGGGCATGGTGTTGTGTGCCTGTAGTCGTAGCTACTTGGGAGGCTGAGGCAGGAGGATCACTTGAGCCCAGGAGTTTGAGGTTGCAGTGAGCTAGGCTGATACCACTGTACTCTACCCTTATCCACAGAGCAAGACCCTGTCTCAGAAAAACAACAAAAGAAAACTATAAGGAAGAGAAAGTGTATTTCCTATGCATTAAGTGAAAGTGGATCATCATAAAAGTCTTTATCCTTGTCCTCTTCACCCTGAGCAGGCTGAGAGGAGGAAGAAGAGGTGGAGTTGATCTTGCTGTCTCAGGGGTGACAGAGGCGGAAGAGGTGGAGGAGATAAAAAGGGAGGCAGGATAAGCAGGTATGCTCTGTGTGACTTTATGGAAATACATTGTAATTTCTGACTTTTCTGCTTTTTCATTTCTCTAAAAATGTTTCTATACCGCACCAATCCTCCTCCTATCATTTGCTTTAGTTTCAGTGCCCATATCATAGAAGGGCCCATGTCGTAAGAGAAAGCAAAAGCAGTCTTGGATAATAGGAACCCTTCTACCAGATTGCCTGATGTCAGTTTGTCTTACGGCACTGCTTCTTTTACATTTTCTTCCTCACCGTCTGGCACTGGATTGGAAGCACTCATCTCCCTCAAGTTGTCTTCTGTTCAGTCTTCTGAACAGAAGATCCATGTCTTGAAACCCTTCACGCACCCTTTTTTTGGGGCCATATCAGCAGTCTCTTTCATGATTTCCTTGATTGACTGGGTTGTAAATCCTATGAAGTCATGCACAACATTGAAACGGTTTTTTCCAGCAGGAATTTATTGTTTCATGCTTGATGACTTTCATGGCTTTTTCTGTAACAACGAAGGCATCTTCAATGGTGTAATCCTTGCAGACTTTCATGGTATTCTATCAGGGTTCTCTTCCATAGTGTTGACAATCCTTTTCATAGAATATTGTGTGTAATGAGCCTTAGAGATCTTTATGACACCCCCCCCCCCAATCTAGAGACTGAATTAGGAACGCGTTTGGGGGCAAGTACATCGCTTTGGCACCTTCTGTGTTGAACTCATAGGGTTTTGGGTGGCCAGGGACATTGTCTGGTAACAAAAGAACTTTAAAAGGCAGCCCTTACTGGGGGACTTCAGGGATAAAGCATCAATGGAGCCAGTCCAGAAAAAGGGTTCTTATTGTCAGGCCTTCTTATTGTACAACCAAAAGCCTGGCAGCTGGTATTTATCTTTTCCCTTCAAGGCAAAAGGGGTAGCAGCTTTATCAGGGCAGTCCTGATCATAAACCTGACTGCATCTGCACGGAACAGTAGTTAGCTTATCCCTTTCTGCCTTAAATCCTGGTGCTCACTTCTCTTCCTTACTAATCAGTGTCCTTTGTGGCATTTTCCCAGGACACTTTTGTCTGTATTAAAAACCTGTTTAGGCAGATAGCCTATCCTTTCTCCTCAGTGATTTTCTTAATGGCATCTGGGATCTCATCTACTGCCTCTTGATTGGCAGAAGCTGCTTCTCCCATTATCTTGACATTTTTTAAGCCAAACCTCTTTCTAAAATCAGACCATCCTTTGCTGGCGTTAAATTTTCTAGCTTTGTATCCTTCACTTTCCTTTTACTTTACGTTGTGGCTTCACTTTTTCTCAGCGTCCCATTCTTATAGCATCCTACACCCACATAGTAGCTACATTTTCAATACGAGATAAAAAGATTTAGCAAAAAAGTGCAAGGTTTTTGTACCTCCTGGTATAGCTGCAGTGATTGCTTCACAAATTGCCTTTTCTTTTTTTATAGTCGTCCTTATGCTGAATTTATTTATCTTGAAATGGCCAGCAGCTGCAGCTGCAGACCTCACTCATTGTACAGTACATATCGAGCAATTCAACTTTTTCTTGTAATGTCACAACTTCTCTGCTTCTTGGGAGCACTTCCAGCATCACTAGTGGCACTTTGTATGGGCTCCATGGTGTTACTCAGGTTTTACAGTATCCCGCTAAACATGATTAAAAATGTGGGAGAATCATGAGAGATCACTTTTTACTGTGATTGATTTACTGGAGAGATGAACTGCTCATGTGGAGTTGATTAGCATCACATGGTGTTTTAAGCGGATACTTGCAGCACTTGAGCTCATTGCAATACCAGCAGGAGGTGGTTATGAAATTATTACAGTAGTACAGTAATTTAATACTGTGTCTTTATGATTGTTTACATTTCCCTTGACTATAAATGGCACCATGTATGGTCTGTGTTTGTGTAAGTTTTTGTTTTTTTTTTTTTTTTTTTTTTGAGACAGAGTCTCACTCCGTTGCCCGGAGTAGAGTGCCGTGTCATCAGCCTAGCTCACAGCAACCTCAGACTCCTGGGCTCAAGCAATCCTACTGCCTCAGCCTCCCGAGTAGCTGGGACTACAGACATGTGCCACCATGCCCGGCTAATTTCTTTTTTCTGTATAGATTTTTAGTTGTCCAAATAATTTCTTTCTATTTTTTTTAGTAGAGATGGGGTCTCGCTCTTGCTCAGGCTGGTCTTGAACTCCTGACCTTGAGCGATCCACCCGCCTCGGCCTCCCAGAGTTCTGGGATTACAGGTGTGAGCCACCGTGCCCGGCCTGTTTGTGTAAGTTTTGATGATTTTTAACTTTTTATTTATAATTGATGTGTGTATATTTTATGGTAGTAAATAATAAAATAGACTAGTATCTATGTATATTTAATGCATTCATGACATAACTTTTTCTTAATTTTTTTGCTATTTCTAGGCTACATGGCTCATCTGTGAGTTTTTCCAAATTGTTACAAATCTTCAAAAATTTTTCCAATATATTTATTGAAAAAAAATTTACATATAAATGGACCCACACAGTTTATACTTGCGTTGTTCAAGGGTCAATGGTATAGCTCTGTTACAGCAACCAAACTGTCAGTACCTCAAATAATTTTGTGACTGGATGTCATTTGGGTCTCACTTTTTGTCCTCAAAACAGTACTCCCCCTCTCCCACACACTCTGTCCTATCCTCCCACATTTGCCTAGATGTCCTTGCAGAGGCTACTTGCTTGTTGTGAGTAGATACCCTAGGCTCAATTGCACCCTCCTCCCTTTTGAAATTTGCAATGTACATTGGCATATTGAAGATTTTGAGACATTCTTAAGTAAAAAAACATCTAACTTTATTTAGGAACTTTCTAATGTATTAGTTCAGAAACTTAAAAATTTTTTTGAATTGTAATTTACATCTGATGAAATGCACAAACTTTAAACGTTCAGTTCTGTGAGTTTTGATAATTATGTACTCATATGTGAGTACCTCTCAAAAAAGGTAGAAAACAATTTTATCACCCCAGAAAGGTACTTTTTGCCTCTTTCCAAGCATTTCCATTTCCCTTCTCCAATCCCTCTGAGGCAATCATTTTGATTTTTATCATTAGATTAGTTTTGCCTGTTGGGGAAGTCATAAATGTTATCAGTCTATATACATATTTTTTTTTGTCTTTTGCCCAGCATGATGCTTTTGAGATTCATCCATGTTGTAGCATGTATAAGTAGCTCACTCATTTTTGTTCCTGAGCAGTATTTTATATGAATATACCGCATTTTTTTGTTGTTGTTTTCTTGTTGATATTTTGACTGTTTCCAATTTTTGGCTATTATGAATGTGGCTGCTATGAACATTCTTGTACAGGTCTCTTTTTGTGGACATATGTTTTTATTTTCCTTGACTATATATGCAGGTGTGAAATAGGATAGATTAACTTTTTAGGAACTTGTGAGTTTTCCAGAGGTGCTGTACCATTTTACCGCTTCTGTCAGCAATTTTATAAGCATTTCCAGTTGTTCCGTGTGGTAGGCCAAACAGTGGTCCCCAAAGATATTCCACTTCTAATCCTCAGAAACTGTGACTGCTATTTTATATGGCAGAAGGGACTTTATAGATGTAATTAAGTTAAGGATTTTGAGATGGAGAGATTATCCTGGATTATCTGGGTGGGTCTAACATATAATGGCAGGCGCCCTTATGAGAAAGGGATAGAGAGGGGGATTTGACTACAGAAGAGAAGGCTGTGTGGAAGCAGAGATTGGAGTGATGTGCTCTGAAGATGGAGGAAGGGAGCACAAGCCAAGGACTATAGGCAGTCACTTGAAGTTGGAAAAGTTAAGGAAAAGAATTTCCTCTCAGACTCTCCAGAAGGAAACAGCCTTGCCAACACCTTGACTTTAGTCCATTGAATCTGATTTTGCTAAATTTGTGTTGTTACAAGGCGCACTGAGTTGGTGATAATTTGTTTATAGCAGCAGTAGCATGCTAATATACTCCATCCTCACCAACATTTGGTAGTGTCAGAAATTTTTTAAGCCATTCTAGATGGTGTGAAATGGTATTACATTGTGGTTTTAATTTGTATTTTTCTGATGATCGATGATATCTCTTAATATGTTTCTGCATCCTTCTTTATGAAATATCTGTAATTTGTCCTTTTCTTATTTAACAATTTTTTTTCTTTGATTTGGAGGAGTTCTTTATACAGTATAGATGGTAATCCTTTGTTATATACATGTACTATAAATTTTTCCCCTATCTGTGATTTGCCTGCTTACTTTTCAATGGTGTCTTTTGATAAGCATTTAAAATTTGGATGGTTTACTTTATATATACAGATTTTGAGTATCCCTTATCCAGTATGGTTGGGACCAGAAGTGTTTCAGATTTTTTTGGATTTTGGGGATATTTGCATTATATACTCTCATGAGTGTTTCCTTTGAGCACCATGTTGACACTCAAAAAGTTATGAATTTTGGAGTGTTTTGGATTTTTGATTTTCAGATTTGGAATGCTCAACCTGTATTTCTTTTATGGCTAGTGCGTTTTTTTGTCTTAAGGTCATGAAAATATTCTGTGTTTTCTTGTAAGGGTTTAAGATTCTGTTTCCCATTCAGGATGGTATGAGATCATGGTTGAGGCTTATTATTTCCATATTGTTGCAAGGTAGATTAACTTGATGCCTTGGAAAATGAGTTGACTGTATATGTGTGGATCTATTTCTGGACTCTTCTGTTTCACTGATTTTTCTTTTTTCATATACCCACTCTATACTCTTTTGGTTACTAAGTTTTATAAGCCAGTCTTGAGATAAGTTTATGTAAGTCTTCCAGTTTTCTTTTTTTTTTTTGTCTTCAAGATTGGTTTGGTTATTCTAGTTCTTTTTTGTTTCTGTATGAATTTTAACATCATCTTATCAATTCTTTTTAAAAACTGCTAAAATTTTCATACGGATTACATTGAATCCATATATCAAATTGAGAAGAATGGACATTGAAAAAATACTGAGTTTCTTCCACTCTATTAACACAGTCTGTCTTTGTTTATTCATGGCTTTTTCATTTTACTAAGCAATATTTTGCAATTCTTAATGTAGAGGTCTTGAGTATCTTTCTTTTGATGTGTAGTTGTTGTTGCAAGTGTATACCTTGAAATTTCATTTTCCAGTTATTTTTTGCTTGTATATAGAAATACAGTTAGTGTTTGTATGTGGACCTTGCCTTTTGACCGTGTGTCTTGAAATCTTGCTAAATTTACTTACTTGTTCTAGTGTTTTTGTAGATTTCATGCAGTTTTTTATATAGCCAGTCATATCACCAGAGAGTAAAGTCAATCTTTCTTTCCAATCTTTGGGTCATTCATTCACCCTTTCAATACCTTTCTTTCTTTTTTTTTTTTTTTACACCTTACTGTGCTGGCTTGAACATCCAGTGCAGTGAATAAAAATAGTGACAGTGGACATCATTGTCTTATTCCGAATTGTGAGGAAGACATTTAATATTTTCCTATTATATATGATACTAGCTAGGTTTTTCATAGATCTCCTTTTCAGATTGAAGAATTTTTTCTTTTCTAGTTTTGTTGAGTTTTAAATTATGGATGGGTGTTGAATTAACATTGTTAAATGCTTTTTTTCCTTGCTCATTTGAGAGAATCATAGGGATTTTCTCCTTCATTCTGTAAATGAGGTACATGATTTTTGGACGTTAAACCAATTTTGCTCCTAGAGATAAACCCTATTTGGTAATGATGACCTTTTCTATATATGTTGCTGGTTGTGATTTGCTGATATTTTGTTAAGCAGTTTTGCATCTGGTAGTAACAGACCTTTGCTGTGTATTAATGCAGGGTCTTGGGCCCAAACCAGTTTCTTGTCCCTGTCCCAGTGTCAGACAGCTTTTGCTTCTCATTTTTCAGCATCAGTATACCTTTGTCTAGGACAGTGGTAGCAATGTTTCCTGCCTTCCTCTAGCTGTAGACTATGGTTAATGTTTCATGGTGAAAGGCTTTTTTGTATGTGGTGGGTAAATTCTGTTTCACAAACACCCTTCCACCCCCACCCAACAGCACATGGCTTTTGTTCTACTCTTCCCCTTGAGGCAAGCAGGAGATCTTTGCTTGGCTCATGGAAGGCTTTCCTACATGTCACCTCATGGTTCAAGGCATTTGCTTCATATGAGATGCCACCAAGGGGGAGGAGCTCTCTTCTCTTTCTTGCCTTTTTCAAGAGCCCTCAGTTGAGGCCCTTGGAAAAGAGTTTATGAATGAGTGCAGATTCCCTTTGTGTCTGTGGTTTCCAGGGATTCTTAACTGTCATCCTGATGATACTTGGCCTTTAATCTTTACTTTTACCTTTAATATTTAGCAGATTGACTGTGACTGTGTTTCCTTTGCATCTGTAGGTTGGTATCTGTCATCACTTTTGAAAAATTTCTGACGGGGTACAGTGGGTCATGACTGTAATAATCCCAGTGCTTTGGAAGGCTAAGGCAGGAGGACTGCTTGAGGCCAGTAGTTCGAGACTAGCCTGGGTGTTAACATAGCAAGACCCTATCTCTACAAAAAATAAAAAAAGCTGGGTGGTGGTGCTCATCTGTAGTCCCAGCTACTTGGGAGACGGAGGCAGGAGGATTGCTTGAGCTCAGGAGTTTGAGGCTGCATTGAGCTATGATTACACCACTGCACTCCAGCCTGGGCAACAGTGAGACCCTATTTCTTATTTAAAAAGTTTCTGGCCATCATCTCTTTATATTTTTCTGCCTCATTCTCTCTTTCGTCTTCCTCTGGCACTCCAATTAAACCCAACTGACATTTGGTCTTGGACGTTCTGAGTTTTAGCCCACGCTTTTTTTTTGCTCTTCGTGTTTCAGTTTGAATATTTTAATTTGGCTTGTCTTTAAGTTCACTGCTCATTTCTGTCTGTTATTAAACTCATCTAATGAAATCTTTTATTTCCGATAGTGTATTTTTCATTTCTAACATTTCCCTATCATCCACTTTTATAACTTCAATGTCTGTGATGAAATTTCTATTATGCATGTCATCTTTGTCTTCAATCACATTTTTTAGTGTTTTCATCATATTTATTTTAAGGTCTGTGTCTGATAATTTCAACTCTGATAATTTCCCTCTCTGATTATATTAATAATTTAATCTTTTTACTATGTTTGCTACTCCCTATGCCTTGTAATTTCTGATTGGATTCTGAACATTTGTGTAAAAACAACAGAGATTGATGTAAATATTATTTTCCTCTAGAAAATGGCCCCATGATTTCTTGAGTCAGTCATTGTGGGGCTAAGTCAATATAATGTATGATGTGTAGTTGAGCTAGTCCTGAGCTTTGCAACTTTAGTTTGATGTAGTTCAAGTGTTTTGAGAAAAAAGCAGTAAGTTCCTTTTTGCAAGATGTGTTGTCTGAGTGCGATTTTGGGTATCTCTTTTTTGCTTTATATCTGAATCACCAGCTTTCTGAACCATGGGAGATTTCTGTATAGCACAGCTGTCAGTTTCTTGGTCATTCTAGAGGGTTTTTTTTTTTGCCTCTCCAGTCCTGCCCCAGGCTTCTGTGCCTGGTAAGATATCTTTTTGCTAGTAATACCTTCTAGAAATTTCTCTTAGCATTCCTGCCCTCCAGCCTTGGTAGTTCAATATCCAGAATATCTGGGTGGAAGTTTCTCTCATATTTCCAGGCCCACCCTCAGCCCTTGAAAGCTGAATGTCTGGAATCTCTTGGATTGTTTTCTCTTGCCTCTCCTGCCTGGTGGCAGGTCCACAGCTGCAGAGGGTAGATTCTTTACATTTGAGGGAGATCTTCAGCTTCTTAGGAGATCTGCTTTAGCTTTCCAGCCCTGTTCCCCAACCTTTGACATATTAATACTTTGGCAAGCGCTTGAAGACCTACAGAATGAATCACTGGGTGGATGCAGATCTGCTCTATAAGATCCTTGGAATTCTAATATGTTGTGTCACTGTATGTGTTATTGTTAAAATTCATTAAAGTTTAGCCTGGTTTTTTTCTTACTCTCACCTATGGCAAGATTTTTCCTCTTTAGCTACTCCACCAGAAAAGAGACTGTCTGTGGGCCTCTCTTCTATCAAGGCTCAACACTTTTGGAAATTAATTCTACTTAGGTTACTTTGCATCCTTAGCTTTCTGATGGTTTAGAAAAACCTTGATTTTATGGCTTATCCTGGCTAGTTTTGACTGTTAGGATGAAGGCCGTGATCTGTTGTGACTTTCTACATCCTAATCAGAAGTGGAATTCCTCCTGGGAGATCCTTTTTAATATATAGTCTGATGATAATATATACCTGATAAAATTTCTGTTGTTTCACCCTTGTTGATTTTCTATAGTATTTCTCAGAGCTGGGTTTCTAAATCTTTTCCATTCTTCTCAAATCTTAACTCTGTAGTTCTGTCTTCAAGTTGTAAGTGATTTTGTCTCTATATTTTGAAATGAAAGCCATTCACATTAATCTGAGCTCCTAGATTTGGGGGACAATTTACCATTGAAAGGGAATGAGGATTTTTTTTTTTTTTTTGACTGCAATGGAGTAGTTCTCTGTAATACAAGACTCTTTCCTAGAAAAGCCAAGTAACTTACAAAATTCGTATATTTAGAAATAGAGAACTATGGGAGTAAAAATGATTAAAGAAGGTAAAATTCTGGATCTGGGGGAATACCTTTTACTAGTTAGCTGAGAGATCTGCAGCTGAGTATGAGGTGTAGTTTTTCACGGACACAGACTAGAGGAGGGAGGCCTTTGGGCTGGAGCCTGAGTGGCAAATTGGAAATGTGAAGGACCTTTAAACACAGAGAAAGGACCCCTTCAGTATATTTGCTAAATTCCATAGTTCAGCTGGGCGGAAGAGATAAACCAGAATTTTAGAAAAGGAGATTGGGATTTCTTCTAGTCCTGTAGTGTTGAGCTAAAGATTCTCTAGGGGAAGGGACCTTGAGAACAATAGGTGAGAGTTGAAAGCCTTTGAGGAAGTGGTGAATACACAGTGATGATTTTCAGCACACCCAGTTTCTTCCTCCTCTAGACATTTGCCAAATTCTGAAGTTGCATAGGCTAAAGAGCTAAACCAAAAATATTTTTGAAACAAAGCAGTTATTACAGTATCTAGGGACCTAGAAGATAAAGATCTGTTTGCTGGCTAGCCTTCCACATGTCCCTTGGAACAGGGACAAACCAGAGATAGTCTTGTTTATAACAAAACTACTACTTAGCAGTGTTCTGTGATTCTGGCATTATGGAAGAAGTAGTAAAAGTATATGTATGAAATGGTAATAAGTAAAGGATGAATAAGGAACTATCTAGGGTAACCACTAAAAGTAAAAGAATGTATAGCAAATGAATAGAGAGAAAAATTGAAATAATAGAATATGATAAATTCAAAAGAAGGCAATAAAGAAAAAGGCATCATAAAATAGGCAATGAAATTAGTAATTATATTAAATGGAAATGGACTAAATATTCTAAGTAAATGGCAAAAATTATCAAACTGGACAAATAATAATCCCTCAACTATCTGCTTCTTACAAGAGACAAACCTTAAATGTACCCACCAAGGTTGAGAGAAAACAGTGGGAAAAGTTACACCATCAGAAAGCTAACCAAAAGAAAGAAGTTGTAGCTATGCTAATCAGGCAAAGTAGATTTTAATACAAGAAGTATTAGTAGAAAAAGGGAACTACATTTTATGATGTAAGGGGATTGATCCACCAGAGTTATCACAATCCTCAATCTATACCCAGTAACATAGCTGGAACATCTATAAACCAATTTTTTAAAATTTTGAATTAAAATAGACAAATACAGAGTCTTGATGGGAGCGGTGTATAGAGGATATGTACATCACAATTAACTGAGTTGATCTGATTATCGCACATAGAACATTGAAACCATTAATAATAGAATTAACCTTTTTCCTTGCACATGGAAGTTGTACCGGAATTTTCCGTATTCTGGGCCATAAACAAAGCCTCAACAAAATTCATTGGCTTTTAATAATTGAGTGTGGTCTTTGACTGTATTATAATAAATAGAAATTAATAAAGGATAACTAGAAGATCCCCAACTGCCTGGAAATTAAATATTACACTTATAAATAAACTATGGATTAAAGAAGAAATCATGATGGAAATTAGAAAATATTTTGAACTGGTTGAAAATGAAGATGAACTATAATGAACTAGAGTGATGCAGCTATAATGCTAGCATGAAATTTATAGCCTTAAATCTGTGTATTAGAAAGAGCTTTCTTAAAGAGGTAGAAAAAGAATAGCAAATGAACCTTAGATAGTAGAAGTAAGGAAATAGTAAAGCCAGAATAGTAAACACCAGAAGTTCAAGACCAGCCTGGGCAACATAGCAAGACCCTGTCTTGAGAGAAGAGAAGAAAATCCTATAGTAGAGAAAGATTTAAAAAAAGAGTTGGTTCTTTGAAAAGATTAATGTAATTAATAACCACTTAGCACTAATCCAAAAGGGAAGGAAGGAAGAGGGAGAGAGAGAACACAAATTACAAATATTAGGAATGAAAAATAGTGCATTTCTACAGATCCTACAGCCATTAAACAGAGTAAGAGGAATTCGTGAACAATTTTATACCAATAATATAGGATAGGGAGAGTGAGGCAGGAATTGTGAATAGTTAGGGCTGGACCATTCAGTATGGTAGGCACTATCCTTGGGTGGCTGTTGAATACTTGAAATGTGGCTAGTCTCAGTCGAGTTGTCCCGTAAGTCTAAAATACTCAGATTTTGAAGACTTATTATGGAAAAACATCTCATTAATATTTTTAATATCAATTGCATGTTGAAAGGATAATATTTCAGATATTGGGTTGAATAAAATATATCATTAAACTGTCACTTTTTTTTTTTTTTTAAGAGATGGGTCTTGCTTTGTTGGCTGGGCTGGAGTGCAGTGATGCTGTCATAGCTCACTGCAGCCTCTAATTCCTCGGCTCAAGTGATCCTCCTGCTTCAGCCTCCCAAGTAGCTGGGACTACAGGCAAGAGGCCACCAAGCGTAGCTAATTTTCTCTCCTCTCTTCTCTTCTCTTCTCTTCTCTTCTCTTCTCTTCTCTTCTCTTCTCTTCTCTTCTCTTCTCTTCTCTTCTCTTCTCTTCTCTTCTCTTCTCTTCTCTCTTCTCTCGAAACAGGGTCTTGCTATGTTGCCCAGGCTGGTCTTGAACTTCTGGTGTCAAACAATCCTCCTGCATAGTCCTCCCAAAGTTACTAGGATTACAGGCATGAGCCACTGTGCCCTGCTTTCTTTTACTATTTAAAATGTAGCCATTTTAAATAGAAAATTTAAATTACATGTGTGGCTCATTACATTTTTATGGCGGTTATATCAGCTTTAAGATAGGTACTATTATTGATATTATCACCATTTCACAGCTGAGAAAACTGGGGTATGTCAGACGTTCATGCAGCTAGTAAGTAGCATCCCTGGGATTTGAACCTGGCTGACTGGCTTCAGAATCTGTTCTCTTAAGCATTACACTGTGTATGTGTTCTTCATATATTAAGAATATTAAGTCATTTTCCTGTTGTTTCTTGAAAATATTGAAGGATTTTTTAGTAGTGGGGTGACATGGGATATGTGTTTTAGAAAGATGATTTGAATCAAAGAAGGTAAAAGGTGAAGGTTGGGAGACTAGTTAAATGTATTGATAGTTTAATAGAGAAAGGCACTGGTGCTAAATGCTTCATTCTAATCCTGTCTAATGGACTTATTGGTCAGGCACAGATAGCTTTGTTGACTGTATAAGGAGCTCAGGCTTTATTGGTGGGTCTTTTTAGGGCTGCAGATTAGCACCAAATTGTTACGTACAGTGTAGTATATTGTCATGATTAAGAACTTGTTCTCTGGCATCATACTGTTTGATTCAAATCCTAGCTTTGGCACTTAAAAGTTGTATTGTCTTACTATGTTGTCCTTTGCATTCATAATACCTTTCTCTCTCTCTAATCACCTACTCCCTACTCCCCAATCTCTCTGCCAACTCCTTCATTTGTATTTCTTAGGCTTTTTGCCTTCTGAACTTGGCTTTCCCTGAACTCTCTTACCCCATATACCAGAATTCTGTTACCACTCAAACATTGGATCTTTCTGCTGGGCTTCAGACCTTTGTTTCTACCTGCTTATTGAGTACCTCTTTCTGGAAGTTTCATAGACACATCACATTTAACTTGACTAAAACAACGCTTAAGTTCCTCTAGTGTTTCATATTTTGCCCAGTTGTTTTCGTTGAACTACTTGTTTAAGCAAGAACATGTCATTCATAACTCTTTATCATCAAACTCTGTGCATTCTGTCTCTCCAGTATCTATTCCTTCCTTCTCTGCATTCCAATTCTCTACTAGTTGATCTCTCTGCCCTTAGAAATTTCACCCTCCTTCCCTATCCCCCACTGTCAGTCCCTTGCTACAGAGGGTTTCTCTTCTTCCCACTCGTCCCAGCCCTAAACTGAAAAGTATAGTTTGCAGACGAATAATACAGAATGGATTTGAGAGCAAACAGGTAAATACAGACATAATAGGATGCAAAAAAAATAGTTGAATGCAAGAAGGAATGAATAAATGACGAAAGCTGCCTTACAGAAAGCACAAATGTTTCCTAAGGAAAACCTTCATTGACACCTAAGGCAAAGTTAGGTGTTGTTTCTTTGTGTATGTATGTGTAATTCTCATTACAGTTTCTCTTGGGTTATTTGTCATGTATATTTTAGTCCTAGCAGTCTTCTTCACTAGCCTTTGACCATCCTGAGAAGAGAGATTTTTTTTTTTTTTAATTCATTCCTCTATCCCCTGTGGTTTAGCATAGTGGTGACACCTAACAAATACATGTTTTTTCAAACTAAAGTATTGGAATTACAGAGATATTAGAGCGGGAATGTAGTTTGTGTAGATGATAAAGGAATCTTAATATCTAATTTATGAAAATTAGCTAGTTCTTTGGAAATGATTTCAATGCACATTAATTAAATAATTTTTATCTTAGGATTTTCTTAAACATTAAATTTATATGTAAAATATATTGAAAAATATCTGTCTTGTCTGATGAGACCAAACTAATGAAAATATAAGCATTGTCATCGTTTTCATAAAGATACAATTTTAAAACTACAATTTTAGTATTTGGGTTTTTTTAAAAGAATGTTCGTGGAGACTTTGTTAAATATGGCAGATTGAACCACATGTATTTCCTTTTTTTCCCGTATCTCACTAACGTGAAAGCAAAGGAAAGAAAAGCATAAGATCTGAAGGAATGGGAGAGGGAGTAACAGTGGAAGAGAGGTTACTCATATTTTGGAATGTTAATTACAGAAATGTGTTACCTGACAGCAGTATTAGAAAAGCTGAAATCTTCAATTCCTGCATAAGGGACTACAGACAAAACAAGGAAAAAAATAATCAAAGAAATAATAAAAATTGTCAGAATGTAAGGATCCATTAAGTGCCCAGAAATGGTGGGTTAAAAAAAAAAAAAGGTGAACACCCACTTTTACAACATTATGAAATTTCAGAGCCACAGATAATGAAGAAGGTACTAAAAGCTTTGGAGGGAAAAAAAATTAATCTCAGTTAAAGGATCAGGAATAAAAATTATATTGGCCTTGCAGTATCAATAGTATATTCCAGAATACTGAGGCAGTGCTTTTTGAATTCAGTGTGAACTGATAAAGAATGACCTGTAGGAAATAAATGAAAAAAAAAATCAAGGTACACAACGGGATGTGGAACATGCTAGGAATAAGGTGGTGGAATGTGGATACATTTATGTATACGTGTTTGTATTTTAAAAATAACACTAAATAGACAAAACAGCATAATAAAAATGGTTCCTATGGGGGATAGAAGACATGGGGTACACAGAGATGAGGGTTCTGAATAAAGTGTACCTTGTTATATAGTTTGACTTTGGAATACTTTTATAAGTGTTTAATATACTCAATATAAAATTTAATCAAAATGAAAAACCCATAAAAATTGAAGACAGACATGAACTGGCCTAATTATATCTCATGTTGGTGATAACCACACAGAGCAAACTTATTTCAGGTGGCTTTACAGCACAGTATTTTGATTGTCCATCATTAATGGACAGATGGAGCTGCAAGGAAGTCTTAAACTTTATTCAGTAATCTTAGTATTAGGAGTAATATTGGTACTATTTGAAACTATTTTGTGTACATTGTAGGATAATGCACATAAATAACTACTTTATTCAAGATTTTTGAATAAGATTTTTAGTGTTAGAGAAAAGGAAACAAGAATAAATCAGACTTTGTGGTGGCATGAATAGTGCCCCCTCCCCCCGCCAAAGATAAGTCCATGTCCTAATTCTCAGAACGTGTGAATTTATTTGGAATAAGCTTTATTGAGTATGTGATTAAGTTGAGGATCTTGAGATGAAATCATTCTGGATTATCTTGGTGGGTCCTACATCCAATGACAGGTGTCCTTATAGAGGACACACAAAGAAGAGACAGAGAAGAGAAGGTGACATGAAGATGGAGGCAGAGATTGGAGTGATGCAGCCATAAGCTAAGGGGGAAGCCAAGGAATGCTGGCAGTCACCAGAAGCCAGAAGAGGCAGGGAGCCTTCTCCCATAGGAGGAGAGGAGGTGGGCTCTGTCAGTGCTTTGTTTTGGACTTACAGCCCCAGAACTGTTAAGTTTCGTTGTTTAAGTCATCAAGTTTGTGATAACTTATAGCAGACTCAGGAAACTAATACAGACATAAAGTAAAATCCCTGGAATTAAGGCATGAATCCATGAAGGTCATGTTATCTTGATTGTTTTTTTTTTTCCTTCAGAAACCGTACAGTAGTCCCTCAGTATACATGAAGGATTGGTTGCAGAATCCCCACTTACTCCAAAATCCTCACATACTCAAGTACTGTAGTCAGCTCTGCGGAACCTGCATATAGGAAAAGTCAGACTTTGGTTGAAAAGAATTCATATATAAGTAATCCTCACAGTTCAAACTTCTGTTGTTGAAGGTTCAACTGTATATATCCTAGCTCTGCTGAAAAAGCTATGAAGCAATGAAAACTCTATAGCACTGAGCACATTTAATACCCAAATTGTGGTTTCTGCTTGCTTCACTAAGAAGCGGCAGGCAGGATTCTTTAGAATAATAGCTGTTTAGATCTGGGAGTAGGAAATACGTAAGATGAACTTGTAATATTTTGGTATACTAGAAAGCAAGAAAGCTGTCAGACTACTGGCTACCAAAAGATCAAATTTAAAGGACTTCCCATTGACTAAAGTTTTTATTATCAAAAAGGGCAGTAAAATATTTTACTATAATTGATTGAAAAATTTCACTATAATTGAAACACATTAAATATATTAAAAAACCCATTAGCTCCTAATCACATGACCCCACCTCCTCCCCTCAGCCCTTATTTAGAGATCATTGGAAGTAGAGCACTGATTTCTTATTCTGAAAATTAACAATTAAAATGAAAGTCTTAAGCATCTAACCTGACTTTGCTTAAATGAACCTTATTTTAGGGTAAACAGCCCAAGTTGGTGAGGAAAAATTGTATAGAGAAAGAATTACAGTGAATAAATGTAGGTGGACTAGAACTGGAAAACAACCCTAATAAAATAATAGATTCAAGCAATGATCATTAATGGATGAAAATATAATGAGAGAAGTGTACATTGCACAAACTTGGGCTATATATCACCAACTGATCAATCTTAGCTTTGCTGAAGTGGACAGTGAAAGGTTGTGAGCTTCCTGATGCATGATATGAACCAGATATCATCAATTGTCGATAGTTGAAATCAAATCTAAATGTGTAGAACTAACCTCCATTTATAGGATAGAGGAACAAGTTAATGAGACTGCAAAAAACACAGTTCTAGAATGTAAGGTCATCTAGAGAATGGCTGACTTTTTCTTCTGAATTGTAATGAAGGAGGAAGAAAATGGAGGAAGGACTACTCTAGATTAAAAAAGACTTAGGAGACATAATATCCACATGAAATGTCAACCCTGTTTTGGTTCCCTGCTCAAATCAACTGTAAATGAAATTGTTTGAATCAGCCAGGCAAATATGAATATGACTAAGTTATAGGTGATTCCAAGGTATAATAATGATTAGGAAAGAAAGTCTCTGTATTTTTAATAGATGAATACTGAATTCCGTAGAAGTGAAACGACAATATCGGGGATTTGCTTTTTTTTTTGTTTTAAGAAAAATTATGATAGAACCACATTTTAATCATTTTAATAAGTGAAAGAAACAGAGCTATTTGAAAAATTAAATAACACATGTGAAAATGATTTCCAACATAGTCTTCTGTACTAAGTCAAACTATAATATCAGTCAGGTCAACTAAAGACTTATTAACATCTTTCTCAGGAACAACATACTCCATTGACACAATATTAATAGATTCAGTGAACTAAGCAAAGGTGAAGATGAGGTATTAAGAAATAGGAGCTTCAGCCCAGAGAGAGGTGAAGAAGTTCCTAGGACACCAGTAATGGAACAGGTCAGTTAGTTCAGTCTGGAGTTGGAGGATACCGGGCTTTAGGATTCAAGGGCTCCATGAATAGAAGAGAAGTAGTCGATTTCTGGTGGCTGTGTGGAAAATTTAATTGTGGGTCTGATGGGGAATGTGGGGAGAATTTGTGGTAGGTATATAGAAAGCTAAACAAATGAAAAAGTAAGACAGTTAACTCTGGGGAAAACAAAACACTGCAAAAAGAAATGTCATAGTTTACTACTGATCTCATCAGGTAACTATATATACACAATTACTTAATTGAGTGATTTTCACAATTGGAGGAAAAGAAGTAAGTGACGTAAGGGAACTAAGTCCTCATTTTCCATAGGAAAACCAATAGATAATACCTAAATTTGATATTTCAAGAGTTACTATTATAAGCCTGTGACTTGGGTACAAATACCAAAAATAAAAGTGAAAAGATTTTAAAGAATTGTACCTCATTGTGGGAAGAGAAACTATATTGGACTTTACTCACTATGCACATTGTTACTTAGATAAACATATATGTTAAAAAGAGACTGAATTAAAGATCCTCTCAAGGGCGAGTGAAAATGAACCAAACCTTTTCTTCACAGACTCTATTTATTTTCATTTCTTTATTCTTGTTTACTTCAAATTTGATGCATTTTCCCTCCTTATAATAACTTAAGATTTTGTTTTTGATACTTAGTAATGAAATTTTAAAACTTTGGAGGGGGTGAGCTTGTTAATTTTTTATGTATTTTTCTTAAGTCTTTTGAGAATAGATTAAAATCCTAAAAAGTGAGAAAAACTTTCTTTTATTGACCCTATTAAGAGTTAAAAATAAAGTAGTATTGGTAATGAAAAATTATTCAAAGTGGTGGGAAAGATTTTACTTGCAAAATTATCATATTTGCCAACAAGACTGGGAGTCCTCATAGTCTTGTTTTTAGAAGAATTTGTTTCCGTAATTTCTTTAAGTTAGTAATGATAACATTTTCATGGGTGGAAAAGACTTCAGAAAATCTGTTCTTGAAAGTAATAATTTGAATTTCTATATCCCATTTTATAGTTTGCTTTCTATAATATGTTGAAATTATTGCTTGATGTTAAGTTGGTCTGTGCATCATCTTTTCACTGTCTTTGCTAGGTTTGGCACAGGAGGCTGTTTTCCTGGTGTGGCTTGCTGCCTTTGGTAAGAACATGTCGTCCATCTTGCCATTCACTCCGCCGGTTGTGAAGAGACTGCTGGGATGGAAGAAGTCAGCTGGTGGATCTGGAGGAGCAGGCGGAGGAGAGCAGAATGGGCAAGAAGAAAAGTGGTGTGAGAAAGCAGTGAAAAGTCTGGTGAAGAAACTAAAGAAAACAGGACGATTAGATGAGCTTGAGAAAGCCATCACTACTCAAAACTGTAATACTAAATGTGTTACCATACCAAGGTAAGTGTCCTTATATCCCAAGTTTGATGATCATACTTTTGGAAATTGTGTAAGAGAATCTGCAGGAAAGTTATTGAATTTGTGTTCAAGTCTCCTATAAATAGTGATGATTAAAATATGAATGTTTTTAAACTATTGTATAAATTTTGTTTTACTAGTTGACATGTTTATTTTACTAATCATTTTCTCGAGCAGTCAGAAGGTTTAATCAAACAAAATAAGATACTTAGATTTATTGTTTTATCTTCATTGCCTAAATTTGTGTTATCCTCATTTCTGTAATTTAATGATATTTGAATAAAGGGTTAAAGCTTTTTCTATCACTAGCATGATAGTGACTGACAGTGTTCTCCTCCCTTGGTGAAAACTTCCATCAGTAAGGAATTAAAAGAGGCTGCTAACTTTTTAATGAATTTTAGATAGTTTTTGTTTGAGTTGCAGTATTACTTCTAAGAAACAACAGTGTGTGAGGCAGCTTCTGAAGTGTTGTAGGTAGTAGTCAGCACCTGCTCGAAGACCCACCTCATATTGGAAGGACCTGTTGTTTAAGAGGTTGAAGTTTTCTGAGTATAAATTTAATCATTTATAGGTAAGTAACATTGTCAGAAGTATTATTTTTTAATAAAGTGGCAGGTGGTTTTTTTTTTTAATGTTTTACTGCTTTTTTGTGTACATTATAGATTTTTTGGAGAGTATCAAAAATAGAGAATTCTTTAAAATGAGTGTTTGTAATGTCATACATGTGGACTACTATATGGCATGTGAAACCATTCTACTTGTTTCCTGCCTTGTTTGGTAGACTGTCTCTTTTTCCTTACTTGTTTCATGTAAATCTTAAATAAGGGTCACTTTTCTTGGTTTATTCTTTTGTTTTACAGATGCTTATTGAGTGCCTGATGTATGTGAGGCACTGTTTATGGATACATGGGGGAAAAAATGATGAACAAAACACAAAGTTCCAGTTTTTTTAAGGGATAGATACACACAGTAAACAAGTGAGGAAAATAATATGACTCGAGATGGTAATGAGTGCTAAGAAGACAAGTGCAGTGATACTCACTGAGGAATAAAGAGCTGCTTTGATTTTGATTGTGACGCTTTAGCTGAGCTCCAAGAAGCAGCAGCTAGCTGAGGGGAGAGTCTTCTAGGCAAAGGAAGGAGCCAGTGTAAAGACTCTGAGATGGGAAGTAGCTTCTTGTATTGGAGGATTTAAAAGGAGTGCAGTGCAGATGGAGTACAAAACTTGGAATGGGTTCACTTACGTGGGGCATCTTAGCACACTGTGAGAGTTTGGATGTTAGTCTAAGTACAAGGGGAAGCAAATAATTATTTTTAAAGGATTTTTAAAATTTACATTTTACAAAGATCATTCTGGTTGCTGGAGACAAATGATGAGGGGATAGCAGTATGTGTGCAGTAGGGTCTATGGAAGCAGGGAAATCAGGAGGCTGTGAAAGGAATCTAAATTCAAGATGACAGAGTCATCTTGGCATGGTGGCTGTGCTAGTACAAGAAGTGAACGGATTTAGCATGTGTTTTAGAAGTAGAACTGACAAAACTTGCAGGTAAATTGGCTAAGAAGTAGTCAGGCTATACTTAATTTTTTATTGTGTAATACATGGCATCTCAGTTCAGTAAACATTTATTAAATGCCCACTGCATGCCTGATATGTTCTTCCTCACTGGAGTTAAAATGTAGTCTTTGCTTTCAAGCTGCTTACTTTCTAGTAAGGGAGGTAAACTTAAAGAGATAATTTCATAAGGTGTAGCAGGTGAAAGAAGTATGCTCAGGGAGCTATGTCCAGAGGAGGATTGAGGAAAATTTCCTTCTGGAAAAATATTGATGCCTGACTTGAGTTTGGTGGAAAAAAGGAAGAATTAGGAGAAGGCTGTTTCATCACTGGTAACACTGTGGTGTGGGGAGATAAAATAATAGTAAAACACCAGTTCAGGATTTCTTACCGTCTTGCTTTAAATCTTCTTTAATCTAAAATTAAAATGTTACTTGTACTCTGTTCTTTGCATTCTTTTTTTTTTTCAATTTGTATATTTTCTATTGACCTTTCAGTTTACTATTCCTGTTTTTGTGCTATATCCAGTCTGCTGTTAAAACCATGTAATAAGTTCTTAATTTCAAGTATTACATTTTTCAGTTTCAGTATGTTCCTTTGATATTATAGATCCCAAGTCTCTGTTGAAATAATCCATTTTGTCTATTTTTCTTAATATATTTATAATAATTACTTTAAAGTCTCTGTCAACTCTAATATCTGGATCATGTAATAGTCTACATCTATTATTGTCTGTTCATTCTTTTATTACTCACATTTTCCTGTCTTACATGTCATGTAATTTTGATTTTATGCTATTTATTGCACACATTATATAAAATTTACATATAAAAGAATGCTTCAATTGATGGCTTCCTCAGAAGAGTATTTGACCATATACCTACCTATGTCAGATAGATTGTGAGAGAAACTGATCACCTTAATCTATACAGGGATTGAGATGGATTGCCATTTTAATTTGACTCAGTCTACCACTGGTTTCTATCTTTGCAGCAATCAGGGCTCTCCTGGGATTTTGATTGAAAGCTTGTCAGACTGTCACCTAATTCCTCAAACACTGTGGGAGATTCACTTCTACCCTTTTGTAGTGTGAGGTTAGCTCTTTAGCCTCAGCTTTAATATCTGATAAGTATCTTGAGGAAGGATGCTCTTTTGAGTGTCAAAAGTTCTGCTGTGCTTCTTTTCCTCAGTAACTGAGTTACTTTTCTCAGACCAAGCTCTATCCTCAGCCTGTACCCAGAATTTGCAAATGACCCCAGGGGAGAAAGTGATGGGACAGTTGTCCTTTTCACCTAGAAAGCTTCTTTACTCTCTGCAACTTTAGTTCATCAGAATGTCATTACTTTGATAGGTGTCCATTGTCTTCAAACAGGTTTTTTGTTTTTTTTTTTCCTTTTTACTCTCTAGCTGTTGCAGCAGGAGCATTGGTCTACTATAACCAGCTTATATCTTACCTGGCAGTAGAACTCTAGCAGAATGTTAAAATGGGAACTCTTCTGGTATTTATTCAGAGACCCCAAATCTGAGAACAATAGATTATGAGTAACCTACATTCAAAATTGAGGTGCTACCCCATTCATGCAGGATTTGCAAAAAGGATTCCCTGAGGCAAGCATTGCTACAGTTAAACCCATCACTCACCTCTAGACTGTACAAATCTAGTCAGCTCAGGAGAAGGACCCCATAGTGAGAACTTCTTTGGAGAGAATAGTATACGATATGGCATTTCCCCTTTTAAAGTCTGATTTGAAGGACTTCACAAGAACTTCTCAGTTTGACATGTGTCTGCTGAGGTTTGAGAGATGAATAGACTGGTACCTGACTTCTATCCAAAAAAGTCTAAAAAGTGAGATACCCGCTGGAGCTGCCTCTGTATCAGTAGAATGAAGAAAGGGCATTATGGGAATGGCCAGCACTTTCAGAGTTCTATGGGTCAAAGATGCAAGAATTCTCCTGTGAACTGAGTAAAGTAATATAGTTGAAGTTGTCTTGTCTTGAAAGGATCAAGAGGCCCAACTTGGTCAGAGGGTCACAGTGATCCAATCAGACCAGCCTGAGCAGTTCCTGCATCAGGAACTCACTGTAGGTAAGAGTCAGTATTGGGCTTCTGACTGCCACAGGGCCCTACCACCACATTATTGTCACATCAGATTGCAGTCTGGTTAGCCACATAAGATTATTCCTCTTCCTGCTATTCCAGAACCTGGAGTGGCCTTAAAAATAATAACTACAGAGTCCTGGAGGAGGTGGAGTGAGTAAAATTAAATGAGATAATGGGTTTTGGCTTAGATCAGGCTGAATTTTTAATTTCTAAAAAGAGATTTATTGTTAATACATATATACACACATGACTGAAAAAGCCTTGATATCTGTTTTGAGATTTTGTACGGAAAGGATGAAAGCAGTTTGAGTAAAGCTTTTTGGAAAGCAATGATATGGAGTGGTTGGGAAAGAAGCTCACCAAGCCCAACTTATTTCGTGAGTTGTCTGTATCCTCCTCTTGAAAATTTAGGTTTCCAAATTCAGTGGTTGCTGGGGACAGGGAGACTATATGGGAAGAATAGAGAGATGTTACATGCATCTACATGGAATATGTATTATTTTAACAAAACGAAAACATTTTTCTAAACACAAAATATTTAACCATGATACCTATAAAATTATCTAGTGATGCTTTATTTTAAAATAAACTATTTTATTATAACTGTTATAACAAGAGTTTTCTTCTGTTACCATCCTTATTTTTTTCCTTGAAGGAATATGTTAGTCTTTATTCTCAAAATCCAGCTTTTAATTCTGCATTTGGGTTATTATGTGAAGCATTTGTAAAATGGTCTTTTTGAGGCTTTTATGAAACTGTGATCACTGATAATGCTTAAATTAGTAACATTAGAACTGAAATATATAAAGAGATTTCTGCCTAACTCCTTCACCCCTTCACCCTTTTAAAATTTCGCTTTATGGCTTTATTTTTCTGTAAGAGGATATAATTTCTTGCAAGTTAGCTAGCTAGGCTAGTGGATGTTGGGAAGGTGAAGGAAGGTTAGATTTATGTTAAAGATGATGTGAAAGTCCAGAGTTAGATAGTGAACAGATATTTATAATGAAAAATGCTGTAAGTAACTTAAAATAGTTTTTCCCCATAGTTTTTATATGATGGCTTATATCATTTGAATTAACAGGTATAAATACTACATTAATCTGTGCACTGAAACATTTTAACCTAAATATTGTAACATGTTACCTGAACTTTTTAATTGCAGCATGTGAAAGCACTTTTTCACCTTTAGAGTGCTGTACAAGTTTGATTTGATTTTTATTTTATAGGATGCTAATTTTTAAAAATTGTTGTCGGATTACAAAAACATTTCTTTACAACCAGAGTCAAGCATTACAAAAATGTGTAACTTAAAAAGCTGAATTTCAGAGTGACATTCTTTATTGCAGTCCTTGTTTTATGTTTGATGTATAGTCATCCGTTGGTATCCTCAAGAGATTGGTTTTAGTACCTGCTTCTCAAGTACCAAAACCGTGAAGATGCTCAGGTCTCTTATGTAATAAAGCATAGTATTTGTGTATAATCTGTGCACATCCTCCTGTATACTTTAAATCCTCTCTAGATTAAAGTACATAATACAATGTAAATGCTATGTGGATAGTTATACTATATTACTTTTTATTTGTATTTTTTCTTGTTATTTTATATTTTTTTCCACAAATATTTTCGATCTCCATATGTAGAACCTGTGGATATAGAGGGCCCACTATATATTCTAGACTTTTATGCATTTATTTTAAAAGATTAGAATGACATGTACTTATATTTGGTATTAACATTTCTTTTGTTATTTAGAATACTGTTTTTTTAATTATTAAAAACAGTATATATGAAGATAAATGTAGAAAATATGTAAGCTATATTATTAAAGAAAATATGCCTCAGCCCTTTATAGTGTTAGCTTTATTTATTTTTTAAAGTAAAAGTTTGTTTTTGGAAGGGCTTGAATTATTCCAAGAAACCATCTTTAGAATTGATATGTAAATTTTTTCAATGGTAGAGACTGTTTTATATGTGTGAGGGGTATTTTGTTGTTTTTCAAAGACAATAGAAACATCTATCAAGATCTCAAAGTACTGCTTTTAATATGACATTTACAGGTAGAGGTGAAAAATATTGGGAAAGCTTTTTCAATCATCACCCAGTCCTTCCTGCTGCTTCTAGGAAGGGCTGTACCATACCAAAGATGAGAAGAAGTATCCATTTCACTTTTGTAAGACTATGTGACTTATGGGACTGTGACTGTAAATTTTGTTGTCTCCCTCTATTTTATTTATTTGTTTGTATGTGTGTGTGTGTGCGCGTGCGTGTGCGTGTGTGTGTGTATATATATATTTGAAAACCCAGTCCCCCTATTTTAATTTGAAAGGGGCTCTACCAGTGTATTTGTTCAAAGAAATTTTCTTTCCTGAGAAAACACTCCGTATAGTGGAATTTTTAGTTTTTATAATTAAGCATGTTCTATAAATGTTTTACAGATCTGAGATACTATAACAATGTTATTGTTTTAGTTTTAACTTGCTAAGTTTATGTTATTTGTTTCTTTTTTGTAACTGTAAGAGTCAGAATAATGTTACTCATGCTATCTGTATGGCCTTAGACATAGTACTTTTATCTCTGTGCTTCTGTTACCTCATTTGTCAAATGGGGATTACAATGCCTAATTCATGGCATTGTTGGAGGATTAGTGATTTAATATGTGTAAGGGCTTAGTACTGTGCCTGGTACATTGTAGTAAAGTGCATAGTGTGAACTTTATTGGGGTAGACCCACCCCTAAAATTTGATTTTAATGCGATACTGATTTTGCCACCTACATACGCACCAAGAGAGCATGAAAAAGTTTATCACATAAAGAGGCTTTCTTAGTAGAGCAGAGGAGGCTCCCAAGTTGGTTCAGAAATGACTTGAGAGAACAGTGATAGGAGACTGGCTTGGGGTTTTATGGTGGTTAAGGGATGAGGCTAGGGGCTGGTCCTTGTACTCATGCATGTGCCAAGATGTGCCTGGTTTGAAATTCCCCTAGCACTAGAAAAAGGAACACCCCAGCTTTCTTACTAGTTTGCCCAGATTTAAGGCAGAAAGGGAAGAGGGAATGGTGGGGCTTGAAAGCTATTAGCAGTCAAATATTAAACATAGAGTTAGATTCCCTATTAAATTCCAGCAGGATAAATAAAAAGAAAACCACACTTAGGTGTATCATAGTCAAACTGATGAAAGAAGAAATCTTAAAGCAGCCACTGAAAAATGGTATGTAACATATAGGAACAATGTAGGAATGACAGGTGTTCAGAAACAGTGGAGCCAGAAGATTCTAAAATGACATCTCTAAAGTACTGACATCAGGAGGTCATAACAATAAAGGTATATCTGTTGTGTAGAGGACATTAAATACATGCAGCAAAACTTGATAGAATTAATGGGGCAAAATCACTCCACAGTTACAGTTGAAGAGTTCAGTTAGACCAAAAAAAAAAAAAAAAAAAAAAGCAGAGACATAGAAGTCTTAAGTTGCATTGTTAACTACCTGCTTGATACTTATAGAACACTAAACTCAACGTTAGTAGAATATATAGTCTTTTTAAGTGTTTGCGGTAACCTCACCAAGGAAGACTTTGCAGGGCATGAGTCTCAAATAAACTTTAAAAGATGAAATCCACAGGGTATATTCTCTGCCACTAATAGAATAAATTAGAAATTAATACCAATAAGACATCTATTGACAGTTGGGAATTAAACAACAGACTTCTCTAACTTGTGGGTTATTTAGGGGAAAAAATCACGAAGTAAATTAGAATATATTTCAAACCAAATAATAATGAAAATACAACATATCAAATATGTGGGATGCAGCTAAAACAGTGCTTAGTGAGAAATGTAGAGCTTTAAAGAAAAAAGTTATCTAAGATTTCATCTAAGAAACTGAGGGGGGAGATAAAATGGAAAATAAGTAGAGGAAGAAATAATAAAAATAAGAGCAGAAATCTGGCCAGAAAAGAGACAATGGAGATAATTAACAAAGCCAAAAGCTGGTTCTTTGGAAAGATAAAGTCCTATTAGATTGATTAACAAAAAGAGAGTGATAAAGTCCTATTAGACTGATTAAGAAAAAGAGAGTGAGAGAGCCCACAACCACTAAGTACCTATATCAGTAATGAAAGAAGGATTATCATAGTAGATCCTTTAGATGTTAAAAGGATCATAAGCAAATATTATAAACTTTACACCGTCAAATTTGATGACTACATGTAATAGGAAATTTAGGTTGCCTTCAACTACTGCAAGAAGAAACAGAAAATATGGATAATCCTATAATGATTAAATGAATTCATAATCAAAATCTTTCCCACAAAGAAAACTCTTTTATTGGTAAATTCAAACATCTGGGCAAGAAATAATACCAGTCTCATAGAAACTCAGAAAAAAAGTGTTGTTTTATGAGGCCCACATAACCCTCATACCAAAACCTGACAAAGATGGCACTAATAGAAGAAAGATTACAGATTAACATGTCATGAATGTAGATGGAAAAGTGTTAAAATACAGTCTAGTGGTATGCAAAAAGGAGACTACATCATGATTGAGTGGGGTTTAGCCCAACAAAGCAAGGTTAGTTTTTAGACTTTCAAAAATTAATCAATGTAATTCGTTGCGTTAACAAAGGAGAAAAACCGTACCATCACCTCACCTGGTCAGAAGCATTTGACAGAATTCATCATTCATGATAAACACTCCTAGCAATTGAGAAATATAAATACTTCCTCTGATAAAGAATACTTAAGCTGACAGTTAAGAATATACTTAATGATGAAATACTGTGTTTTCTCTAAGATCGAAAATAAGACAAGAATGTCCACTCTTGTGTCTTCAGTTCAATAATTTAGTGGAAGACCCAGCAAGTGTAGTGAATCAGGAAAAAAAAAATATAAAAGGTATAAAGATCTGAAAGAATGTTTCAAAATTCTATTTGTAGGGGACATGATTTATGTAGGAAATCCTAAAGAATCTATAAATACAGCCACTAGAGCAAATGAGTAAATTTAACAAGGCTGTACTTTACAGGTTTAGTGTTTAAAAGTTAATTTTATTTCTCTAAATACTAGGAGCAAACAAATTGAAGTGATATTAAGAAAATTCCATGAATAATATCATCAATGAAACAAATCCTTAGGAATACATTTTTTAAAAATATACATGATCTCTACATGAAATTTCACAATCTTGCTGAGAAATTAAGAGATGAAGTTCTGATTCTCATATAGCCAGATATATTCTTACCAGATTGACACTCCCTCAAATAACAAACTTTGTGCAAAATTCTAAAAATAATACAAGGTCCTGGAGAATAAACAAAATAGACCTATTTTAGAGGGAATTTGACACTTGGAAAAAGGGAATGACATGGGTGAATTTTCTGTTTTATAGCTTTTGTCCATGCAAAGTGTGCAGGCTAGCCAAATTCCAATACAAAACCCACTGTCTTTTTGATCTGAAGAACCAGAGGTAAGAGTTGGGACAACCATAGTTACCAAAGAGTGGGGGGAAATAGCAGCAAGGAAAGAGCTATATGCAAGGGGAGCCCCAGATTGTGCTTATAAACTTTTTCAAAATCAGCAGACTGCTAAACTCACATGTGTATGATAGACAGTACAGCCCAGCTCAAGGGAAAACACTGATATGAATTGCTCAAAAAGACAATTTGGGGTTTCAGTGCAACCAGGTTCATTGTCTGCTAAAACAAAAATTAACACTTTTTGGGAGAATGTAACAGAACCTAGAACCTCTATTGCATAAAATTCACAATATCCAGCATACAATCCTAAATTACTTAACATATGAAGAATAAAGAAAATGTGACCCTTTCTCACGAGGAGACCAACCCCAAGACAATCTACACGTTGGAATTACTATACAATGAGTTGACAGATACATCTTATTTGTGAATTGGAAAACTCAGTAATATTAAGGTAGAGGACTTAAATTACCTGACTTTGAAGCCATAGTAATCAGTACAGTGTGATAATACTAGCATAAAAACAAATAGATAAATGACATAAAATAGCCCCCAAATAGGTAAACACTTGTATCCTTATTTGATTTACAATGAAGTTGTCAACCCAATAGGGAAAGGAAAGTCTTTCAGCAAATAGTGCTGGAATAGCTGGATATTCATATGGAAGAATGAGTCTGTCCCCACCACTCAAAAGAAATTAATTCCAGATGAATTATAGTCCTAATCAAAAAGCTAAAACTGTAAAGCTTGTTGTGAGACATATAGGAGAAAATATTTGTGATTGGGAGTAGACAAAATTGTTTTAAGTATTTAGAAAGCAGTAACCATGAAAGTTGCTAACTTAGACTTCTTCAATATAAAAAGCATCTCATCAAAAGACATTGTTAAAATATGAGTAAGCAAGTCAGAGTGGGAGAAAATAATTGCCAGACATATTTCTGACAGAGGTTGTATCTAGAATTTATAAAGAATTTTTATAACTTGAAAAATAGCCCAATTTTTAAAATGAACAAAAGAGTTGGATATTTCACTGAAGATATTTGAAGATCCAGTAAAGAAATATAATAGAAAAATGTGCATTATCAGTAGACATCAGGAAAATAAAACTTGAAACCACAATGAAATACCACTGCACAACCACGAGAATATCTATAGTTAAATGGACCACACCAAATGTTAATGAGGCTGTGGAGCAACCAGGAGCTCTCATGTGTTGAAGGAGGGAGTACAAAGTGGTACTTCTGCCTTGGAAAAAGTTCCGACAGTTTATTATAAAACTAAACATAGATTCACCCAGTGACTCCAGGATTTCACTTCTAGGTGTTTTCCCAACAAATGAAAGCGTATGTCCACAAAAAGATGTGTGCTCACTTGAATGTTCATAGCAAGTTTATTCACGATAGTTAAAAACCTGGATACAGATCAGATATTCATTGAACAAATTATGATCTGTTCATGTATTGGAAAACTCCTCAGCATTAAAAAGAACAAATTACTATCAAATATGTTAACAAAGATGACTCTCAAAATTATGCTGAGTCAAAAAAGCCAGACCTAAAAGAATATATGCTGTTTAATTCCACTTATGTGGTGTTCCAGAAGACACTAAACCTATGGTAAAAAAGATCCGACTAGTGGTTGCCTCTAGGGATGGGGGAATGGATGGCAGGAATTGACTGAGAAATGGGCATGAGTGATGATCTTGATAGGGTTGAGAGCTATACAATTTATGCATCTGATAAATCTCAAATGATACCATTAAGATTTATGTTTCATGCTGTACAGATTTTACTTCAAAAAAACAGGTGAACAGTGAACTCTAGTTAATAATATGCCTGCTTAAGTGTCTAGAGTTGAACTGCTACTTCATTTTTAACATGTCAAAAAATAAGATAGATTAATAGATAGAGGGAAGGTTAGGTGAGTAGACATATGATAGAGCATATAAAACAATTGCTAATTGTGGAATCTAGCTGATGAGTATGTATGGGTGCTTACTGCATAGCTTTTTTTTTTTTTTTTTTTTTTTTTACCTTAAAGAATGTTTGAGATTTTTTGTAATGCAAAAATAGAAGGGGATAGAATATGTGTTCACTGAGGTATCTGAGAAGTTGAAATAGATACTTGGAAATTGGTGGAACTTTTTCTGAGGTTTTCCCCAAAAAAGTTTGCTTGATTCTTATAAATGTATAGGCATCAGCTCTACAAGGCTTTACTCAAACTTTTGTAATAGAATGGGTGGTTAAAATTGTCCTTATTTCATAAGCATCAAAGGCTTTGGAATAAAACTATTTCTGACATCTCTGGACATAATGCTTCAACTTACATTGTGTTATTGATTAGGAAGACTCAGCAATAGTATATTTTTTAAAATTCTATTTTGTGTGCATTCTTATAAAATTATTCAAACATGAGTACCATAACACAGTGTGGTGAGCTCCACTGAAAGCTGAAGTACAGCTCGGGTACTTAGAATCTAGACATACTGTTTTGAAACCCTGATATCCTAGGATGCGTATTTGTTGAATGAGTTTGTTTTTGAATGGTTACTGTTTTATTGCTATAAGATAAAATTGAAAAACCATTTTCTGTACAGAGTGAAGGTTTAAGCCAGTTAAGGGGCCTGTTAAACTGTCTCCAGATTTAATTATTGCCCAGTAACGCCTTAATTATGAGGGGATATAAGCGCTCATTAGCTATTGTTGATGATTCAACTTTTTGAAACAAATTTCCTGCTATTGTTTTTTTTTACATTTCTCAATTTTTATTCAAAAATATCCCATTTTCAAGAGATATAGTTATTAGCATTTACAAATGTAGCAACTTAAAAAATTGGATTTCCAACTGTTAATACTTGTTTCTCAGGGTTGTCTACATTTTGCAAACAAAACAAAATATAGAGGGAAAAATTAGATTGTGAGGCAAATAAAAGGTATCATTGTTAATCATCAAGTAAGAATTTTGGTTTAATCAACAATCATTGTTTTCAGTGACATGATAATAAGTAAATGACATTTAAACATTTATAATTAAATACTTCAGTCTATTTTTTGTCTTTCAGTAACATTTGCATTTCTTTAAAAAAAGTTTCCACTCTTATAAAAGATTGAAAGAACAGATTTAAACCATCATTCTACAGAAGTGTACCCAGAAGAATTTAGGCTTTTAAGCCAGCCAGAAGTAGTTACGAATCTTGGCTTTTATCACATTAGCTCCATGACCTTTTGAGTTATTTAATTACTCAGGTTTCTTTCCTTCTTTTTTGAAAACAATGGTAATGTTAATTCACATTGCAGGGTCGATGTGAGTGTAAATTACATAATGTGTGTAAAGCACATAGAAAATGCTTAAAGTAAGTGTGGGAAGCTTCTGGGTAAGTTTTCTGTAGCCAATGAAAGCTTCTTAATTTGTTCACTTGTATCCTTTGGTAATTTGTTAAGGATAACGTCGTTCCTAAAGATCCTTTTTGGGTGGTGGAGGGAAGGTAAAAAGCTATGGAGGTAGGTGTTTCTTGTTTTCCATTCCCATCCAGCAACTTTTGTAGTGATGATGAAGTATTCAGACAGAACATACAATTATGGAGACTTTCTTTTTATTATTACAATGATTAGCTCTTCATTCCTGAGTATTTCAAATACAAACTTTTAGTCTTGAGTCATATATAAAAATGAAAGGATTATCCTATTGTAAGTAGAAATGATTATGGATGCATAGTTACAAATTATTCCCTAGAAGTCTGTATTACATGAATATATCAGTAATCAAGAGCTGGATACTCAAGTAACTTTTTTTTGTTGATACCGTTCTATTAATTTATTAATCCCTTTAATTTTACCCAGTGTTCAGCACTAGGTTGTCACTTTCCACATTGACAACCTAGATTGTTACCCTTTTTGATTTGTAGAAGAAATATACTCTAGGCAAGAAGATCAGGAAAAATAATAAATGAGTAAAACCGGTTTATTACTTTTGACAGTAGTTGTTTAACTAAAGCAGGAAATCGTGCAAATGTGGCAGGAACAGTAAAACTAGTTTAAAGGTTTAACAGATCCTGTGATACGAGGCCTCTTTTGCCCAAAGTAGGTGCTGTTTTCTTGAACTTGGTTCTCATTGCTTCTCTTGTATCTCCCCATGGCAAATATGCAAATAAATGTACATGTCCTTAATACAAAAAAAAGTGCATTAATTCACACAAACATATAATGTCTGGGTGACTGAACCAAAATGCAAAATGTTAATTTAAATGTGTGTATAAAATGTGTGTAAGTATATAATTTGTAAATCATACACAAGATTTTTTAAATTTTAACTTCAGTTTTCAAAGGTTAATTTATTCTTAGATGAAGAAAGTCTTTAGTGTATTAATTTTACTGATACTTACTGTAAAAGGGATTACTAGGGAAATCTGATAAGGATTTCTGCCAGGTTTACCACCAAGTCATCCTGTAATTGATCAGCTAATATGCTGTATGCCAACAAATGTTGTTGGTATATTACTATCTTTATGATTTCAATAGCTATTCCACCTCTCTTCCCCACATGTCTTTAATTCAAGTTAGACAAGTAAGGAGAAAAATTACATAGTTGATAGGGGATAATCTGCCTCTAAGAAATTGGATTTCATACAGAGAACTTAAGGACTTTGCATGAGAAACAGGTGTGCCTGCTCATCTCTCTGTATATTTATGCAGGGCCAGCATCGTAGTTGGTTTATGGTCTATTACATCTTATTTCAACATATTATAATATTTTATGTTAATTGTATTAGTAAACAATCAAATTTTGATTAGGAAGAATTTATCTGAGATCAATTTTTACCTGATATTTTTCAGTACTTAGGAGTTTTAAGAATGTCCCAGAGATAGATGGTCAAGTAAAGAGCAATTTATACTCAGTTATATACTAAAAAAATTCCAATTAACATCAATTTAATGAATGACGGTTACTGTTTTTACTTAGCTTGCAGGTTACCGTGAGGTCCATAATCTGTTTAAAGTCTTACACAGTGCTTGACATGTAATAGCTAACTTGTGAAGATAATTGTTATTAAATATTTTATTGATTCCGAGATACACATTTTTTTCACTTTGGGGTGCTTCTTACAAATAAGTGGAAAGAGGTTTTTCCTTTTAAGTGTTACACAAAATAATGTTGCATTTTTAAGTAAATAACGTCTTAGATTTATTGAAATTTATTGAATGTAAATAGTTTTATGTACTTGTTATAATCAGTATTATCTAAAATTTTAACTGCATTCTGAAAACCTGAGAGATCCAGTTTTTCTCCATTGTTATTTAAAATGTTATGATTTAGTGCTATGATCCCCAACCCCCAGGCAGGGGACCAGTACTGGTCTGTGGCCTGTTAGGAACTGGGCCGCACAGCAGGAGGTGAGCAGTGGGCAAGCCAGTGAAGCTTCCTCTGTATTTATAGTTTCCTCCCATTGCTCTAATCACTGCATAAGCTCTGCCTTCTGTCGGATCAGCAGCAGCATTGGATTCTCATAGGAGCTTGAACCCTATTGTAAATTGCACATGCAAGAGATCTAGGTTGTGTGCTCCTTATGAGAATAATCTAATGCCTGATGATCTGAGATGGAGCTGAGGCAGTGATGCTAGTGTTGGGGAGTGGCTGTAAATACAGATTGTCATTAGCAGAGAGGTTTGACTGCACAATAAATGTAATGTGCTTGAATCATCCTGAAACCGTCCCCCACCCCCCTACCCAACCCCCAAGTCTGGAAAAATTGTCTTCCATGAAACCAGTCCCTGGTGCCAAAAAGGTTGGGGACTGCTGATTTAGTGTGACTGGGAATGTTATAATCCAGACTTCTGTGCTATGAAAATACTAATTGAGTTATCAGATAACTTGTTTGCTGGGTGGTGGGTATGTATACATAGATCTTTGGGAGCTCAGGGTCTTCTGGGGAAATATTGTACAATGTGGTTAGAATCAATCTTTTAAGGGAGAGTGGGTGATTAAAACTGCCTGATTTAAATCCCCAAACAACATCTTAAAAATTGACCTGGTTTGCTAGGCACGTTATAGAATTAGTAGTAAAGTCAAAAGGTAGCTAGGGGCAGTTGACATAAATGCACATGGAAAAAATTGGTACCAAAGGCCCATGTGAGATAGAGAGGACATTGTGTCAGAAGAGAATGAACAGGCTCAGGCTGGCACGTTACTATTACTTGTCTCCTATAATAATGCCAAAGTGTGCTTGAAATGATGTAGTACAGGAAATAACAATGTGCTTCTTATGCTTATTTATCTAAGATTAAAAGCATACCTTTTTATAGAAATGTAAAAATAACATTTGCATTTAATTCCATGGCAATATTTTGATTTCTTTAATTCTGATAAAAAATACATTCACATGGCTTAAAAATACATGTGATTATGTATGTATATACATGCATGTATACATACAAACATACATTGAAAAGTCTTCCTTCTCACCCTCTCCCCACCTGAAAACTACTGTTCATGGTGTGTTTGTGTGTGTGTGTCTTTATGCATATATAAGTAGATACACATCTTTTTATCTGTCCTTTTTTTATGTGGACAGTAGCATACTATACTTACTGTTCTGTACTTGCTTTTTTCACTTAATATGATATTTTAAAGACTATTCCTGGTAAATTCACATGGAGCCCTCTTTATCATATGCGAAATTACCGTATGAACTGTTTTGTAGGGACTTTCTCGTTTTTACTTCTTTGAGTTCTTCGTGTTTTTTTCTTGCCTTTTTTTTTTCAGCTAAAATTTTCACATGAAGTGCACAAATCATGTGTTCAGTTCGAATAGATTTGACAAATGCATATACCAGTGTATCAAGATACAGAATATTTCCATCACCCAGAAAGTTCTTTCATACTCCCAGTGGTTCTTCTGGAGGCAACCACTATTTAAAATTTTCCCTTTCAATTTGTTTTGCCGCTTCTAGAACTTCATATAAGTGGAATTATTCAGCATGTAATCTTATGTTTAGCTTCTCTTGATCAAACGTGATTAAAACTGCCTGATATTTCCAAGATTCATCCATGAGTCAATAATTCTTTTTTTTCAAGAGTATTCTGCTATTCACGATCTTCAGCATTTCCATATACATTTTGGATCAGCTTGTTTATTGCTACAAAATTTTTTTTCCTGAAATTTTGATTGCAATAGATAAGAAACAAATAGGCCATATTAAGGGGAAAACAGACATCTTAACATTGAGTCATCTATGAATATAGGATAGCTCTTTATATACTTAGGTCTTCAAAAATATCTTACAGCAAGGTTTTTTATTTTGGATGGAGATCACAGTCATATTTATGTTCCCCCCCCCATGTTGCTCCTTCTTTATAGGATATATCCCCGTTTTTTCCAGCTTCTCTGGTAGCCCCAAATCTATCCTCTGATTCCAAAAACAAAACAAAAAACTTCAATTTTCTGCTTGAGTTCTAGCTGCCCTGCGTAGTTCTGACTCAGGTACATAGCCACAGAAGTGCAGCTCTCATCCAGTGCAGTTTTCCCTCTTACAGGTTGATGTCCCTTCAACTTTTACTTGTTTTTGCTTTTTCTCTACTATTTTCAAATAGTTGATTATTAATATTTTTTTTCAGAGTTTATCATTGTTATCTGAAGGAAAGTTGGCCTGTTTGAAGATACTCTGCCATTACTGGAAGCAGAATCTCTGTACTATTTTGTTTGTGTAGTAGTTTGCTAATTGCATACAGTTTTAATTATTGAGAATTTATGGTGTGTTTCAGAATCTGTCAGGGCCAGTCTTTACTCTTTTCTTAGAGTTGTCCTGGTCATACCTATTTATTTTGGCATTTTATGGTATTTGGAATAATCTCGTCCGCATCTTTAAATGATCTATTCTTTTTATTGAGATTATATCAAATATATAAATTTGATGGAATTAATATCTTTATGATGTTACCTTCCTGTCTAGGGACATACTTGTTTTTTCCTTCTCTTGATATACTTTTGTCTTCAGTTATGTTCAAAATGTTTCTTTTGTCAAAATGTGTTTTGACACATTAATATTTATCTAGAAGCTTTGTATGCGGCCCTCAGTATCCATGGCAGATTGATTCTAGGATCCCCCATAGATATCAAAATATGTGGATGCTCAAGACTAATATAAAATGATGTAGTATTTGCACATCTTACACACATCCTCCCATATACTTTAAATCATCTGTAGATTACTCATAATACCTAAAACAATGTAAATGCTATGTAAATAGTTACATATTTTTAAGTTTGTCTTTTTTTTTAATTGTTGCATTGTTTTTTAGTCTTTAGGGATTTTGTTTGATTTTAATATTTTTGATTCGTGGTTGGCTAAATCCAGGGATGTGGAACCTTTGGATATAGAGGGCCAATTGTGTTTTGTTATAAATTGGATTCTTTTTAAAAATGCTTTTTTCTTATATACACAGAGAATTTACTAGCTAGAAGCAAATTTAACACTTTTTAAAAAACCTTCCAATTCTGTGAGGGAGATAGTATAATAAATGATAGAGCAGAGGCTTAAATAAATACACCCTGTGACGGCATTTGGAAAGTGGCTAAGTTAGGGGTCTCTGTCTGTTAGCCACTACATAGATTGATTGCAAGTTCTTAACAATTACTGTTTGTTCTTCTCTGATTCCTTTCAAGGCTTAAATAAAGCACAGTTTAAGCTCTTTGTGCTACATGTTAGATTCTGGTACTCACGTCAGTGCCAGAGTAACTTAAGTGAAATGTTCTTTATGGTATCATAAGAGCAGAACAGCCTCTTGATATCTACGCTTCTGTTAATCATTTTCAAAGAAGGACGTATCAGCTGTATAATATTTCTTCCTTAAATCCAGACTCACAAGTCTCTAGAATTTAGGTGATTGTATTGTGGTTTAAACTACATCATGCCGTATGTTTCCAATAGAACTTTGATAAGTATCTTTTAAGTAAAGGAACCATTTACTTCATTTTTTTTTAATAAATATATCTTTGGGAAAAAAGAAAAGGTCTAAATTATCCTCTAATTACTTGGCTTTTTCTGACTTTTATAATCTGATAAATTTTGCAGTCTGAAAAAGCAGGAGAATCTGTAAAATATTTCAGGGAGGTGCTAGAAATTTTCTTACTTTTTTTTACTGTTGAGTTACTGTAGCCCCCAAAACAGGACATGACATTTTCCTCCAGCCCGATGGCTGTTCTAGAGAACTTGTAGCACTGAAACCCAGCATATGAGGTGACTGTGTTGCCTGGCCACAGGAAGTCAGCACTTTCTACCCTTTTCCTTTGAAATGTGGATCTAGTTAGCTCACTAGCAATGTGTAAATTTGGAATTTTATCAGTTTGATCTGTTTTCAAAAGTTGTTTTGAAGCATTCCTTACTTCTCTTTGAAATTTTGATGATTTTGTAATACATGAGAAATGGAACTGAATTTCAGAAATTACTTTTTGACTCATTTAAAAAGTATAGTTTAGTACCTGAAATTGGCAGTTCCATTCCAAAACTTCCCTTTTAAGCTCTTCTTGCCATCTCCCACTGACTAGAAGTTACCTTGAAATGAAGTAGTGGCATGGAAAATAGGAAGAATTGTCTCTGGGCTGCCCATGTTCTGCAAAGAAATGTGAAGAAAAATTTTAAGATGTTATGCTGTGTTAGAATGACTTCAAAGTCTACTTCTTTGTTCATATTAGTTATAAGGCTGCAATAATAATTTTCAGTAAAACTGAATATCATGACCAAATAATGTGAAAACCGTAACTGTGGATATGTGTCTATTTTACTTGGGATTTTTTCCTACATTAAAAATATCAGTTGGCATCTGTGTTCAGATAATTTTTTTAAAAAATTGGATTATAAAATGAAGCACTGTTAGTAAGATCCATGGCATAGGTATTAGATCTTTCGTTTTAAGTAGAGGAAATTAGAAAGGGCATTATAGGTATGATTCATTAAGCTAGAGAACATTGGTGTTCACATTTTAAAAACATAATCATAACTTATCTGGAGTCACATGTTCCATTTTATTGGCTTCCTTCATATAGAAAATATAGTAACTAGCACTAAATGCCTGTGAAAAAGTGAAGCAATTTATATTTTCTGGGTGAAGGAAGTATTCTGTACATTCTCCATGTTTTACATCATGGTACTTTGAATAACCATGCTTCCATGTTCACATCAATTTTTTGTTTTTCAATTTATGCACAGCACTTGCTCTGAAATTTGGGGACTGAGTACACCAAATACGATAGATCAGTGGGATACAACAGGCCTTTACAGCTTCTCTGAACAAACCAGGTGAATATTCTGCCCTCTATCAAATCTTAGAGATCTTGTGGGTGGGGGGATGTTTTGGAAGACTTCCTATACTGGGTTGCTTAGTATAATTTTGTCTAGGATGTTTCCTTAATGTAAAATAAGGCATAGCATTTAAAATATCTGCTTGCCAGTATTAAAAATATATTAAATGTTTCAGCTGATGTTTTGATCAATGCAGTTCTAGTTTTGAATCTTCTTTATTGCATCCCCTAAAGAATTTTTATAACTATATACTCATTATAGTTTGAGATTAGATTATAATCTGTTGTTGGCCTAATTTTTAAGTAGATACATGACCAGTTTTGCTAAATTTCTTGTTTTCATCGAAATCTCATCTTTATACTAATAAATACATAGTTATTTACTGAAGCCCTTATTCCACAATCAACAGTAGGCTAACTTGTTTTATGTTACCTGTTTTATCACCTCATTCTCTTTTTTGAGTATATGATATTTGTCCATTTCATCTCATCATATTCATCACCATCTGCATTTATGTGTGAACTATATAGATATAACTCAGTTCTCAAAGCAGTCACAACTGGGTAATGAGTTACGTTAGTCTGAGTAAGTTACTATCACATCATTGTTGGTATTTACCATTCTTCACAAACTAGTTCTGTTTTTGACTATTTAGTCACCTACAGAATTAATGCCCTTAGAAAAGCATCTCTAAAAAGTTTGATATACTAAAAGTAGAAGTTGACAAAGTTTTTCAAGTATAATTGTATAATATTCTTTTGTAAAAATCAATTTCTGCCAAGTAATTAGCCTTTCATTGGCATTTTAGTCATCTATGTAGAATATTTATAAGAAACATCTAGTGCTGCTGCATACTTTTTTTTATCAGATCCATTAAAAAGTACATTTTTCTTCCTGATTCTCACTAAAACTAACTAAATGGCTATCATTTCTTTCTTTATGCTGTTATTGTACTGATTAGCCCATTTGACTACACCTATTTTTTTTTTTTTTTTTAAAGTTCCCTCCTTTTCCCCTTGCTTTTCACTAGGTCTCTTGATGGTCGTCTTCAGGTATCCCACCGAAAAGGATTGCCACATGTTATATATTGCCGATTGTGGCGCTGGCCTGATCTTCACAGTCATCATGAACTCAAGGCAATTGAAAACTGCGAATATGCTTTTAATCTTAAAAAGGATGAAGTATGTGTAAACCCTTACCACTATCAGAGAGTTGAGACACCAGGTAGGAAAATAGCAAGGTTTTTTCCTGATTTCAAATTAAATGCCTAAACATAAGTATATTTAGGTATTCTCGTGACCCAGGGAAATTTTAGTGTAAAATTCTAATTAATTACTTTAAATTCAGCGTACTATTTGGTGGCAATTAAAAATGCTTTTTATTTTTTGAATTTTTTTTTTACGGAAAAACATATCTTGGAAAGGTATGTCAGTTTCTTGGACTAGCATACTGCTTGGCATCAAAGTACATATCCAGGAAATCCCACAGATTTGCTGTCTGCTTAGAGCTAAACTGATACACTGCTATACCTCTGCTGCAGTGGCTTGTTTTCAAGCATTTTGTTCTTTGAGTGTTTTTAGAAGTACTTTAATGACATCATTTGTGTATTAGCAGTTTAGTAAAGCTTGTAGCAAGACTTCATTTCTTTAGCTGTCTACTTGAAACTTTTTTAAGAAAGCATGTAGCTATATTTTTAGAAAATCCCCTGAATCTGATTTTACAAATCAAGCTCATCTTTCCTCAACTTCTCCAATGGGGATTTATGAACTTCTGTGATAACATATTATTACCAGGGTCACATTGTTCCTAGAAGTACGAGATAATTAGAGTGTGGCAATTTAGATGGTGGAGTACACAGTAATTTTAAGCCATAATCAGATTTGTCAGTTTCTCAGTAACTGTTATATACTAAATAGGTGGATCCTAACTTTTAAAAATTAAGCTACTTTCCTCTTTTTCCTCTTCTTCTTGGTGAAAACTTGTATTAAAGTATCCATCTCCCCTTTTGCTTTTTGCCATTAACTTGGATTTCTCGTAACTTTTTCAGTTTTGCCTCCAGTATTAGTGCCACGGCACACTGAGATCCTAACAGAACTACCGCCTCTGGATGATTATACCCACTCCATTCCAGAAAACACTAATTTCCCAGCAGGAATTGAGCCACAGAGTAATTATATCCCAGGTATTTTTGCCTTCTGAATCTCCTAAAATTTGGATAGATACAAATTTTGTTCATAAACATTCAAGTATTAGTAAATTGTTTCACTTTTTAAAAAATGCTTTTGGATTTTGAATAGAAGAATCTGGTTTGTTGAGTGATTATTTTGTGAAATATATAAGCCTAGTACATTAAACAGTTTTGTTTGGAGAAAAGTTTTACTTTATATTTCATTTTCTTTTGCAGTGGCTTTAATCAAAGTACTGTGAGAAGCAGAAAAGAAAAGATCTTAGTAAGTTTGTCTTAGTTGTTGAAGCTGAGAGAGATGCAGAATGTAAGCAAAATAAATGATAATAGGAAGAAAGTATTCCTGACATACGTGTAACTAAAAATCAACCAGATAATCACTTTTTCGTAGATAATTTGAAAATGTTTAAGAGAAATGTAACATTTCTATAGGAGATACAATATTTTAGCTCTGTAGATTTACTGATACTTATACTGAAAATCACAAAACCTCTATTTTAGTTACATTTCATTTGCACCTCAGTAACTCCGATGAAAAAGGAATTAAACTACATGGTTCTCAAAATTTCACTGGAACTGTATTTCACTGGAACTGTACAAAATTTCACTGTATTTTCACAGAATACAGTAATATTCTGTGATACCATACCTGCCCTTTTAGTTTTTACTATTTTTTAGGACAACAACTAATATTTTGTTACTTTTCTTGTTATGTTTTTCCCTTTTTGTATGTTTGGTTTTTCTCCCTAGTACAAACAGAAGGTGTGATATTAGGATGAGGATTTTTAGTGTCTCAATTTTTTCTCCTTTCCTAATGTTCCTCTATTCTACTCATATTTTTATTTTAAAAAAGTAAGGAATTAAGAGCTTCAAGTACATTAAATAATTATTTCGTAATATATCCCATCTAATGTTTGTTCATTCAAGACAGTGTTAGAAATACAAGAAAAGGAAGAAGTGCTTTTTTAAAAATAGCTAGTTTTACAGATGGGAAGTGGTTTTGGAAGTGTTTTAATACACATTTCTTTGATTACTATTTTATTCCAAAAGAGGATTTAAAACTGCTTTTTGGGTTGCTAGGAAATATAAATTTTTTGAGAAGTTAGGAGGAAAAAGGGGGAGAGTGGTATGATAGACTAGCATGAGGATGTGGGACTATAAAATAGGGCATTTCCTAAGTGGTTTGTCTTTTATAAATTTGGCTTGGAGTGGAGTTTTGTGTGTATGTGTGTGGGGAGGGAGGAGGCATTTTACGTTTGATGCAGGAATTACTGTTATTTAGCAATACTGGGAAACTTAGATTGTAAGCATATTGTCTTGTAAGGCACATACCCGGTAATTATTTGGAAGAATGTTAAGCAGAATATTTAGTAGCTTTTACTTTTCTTTTTTATTCAATTGTTTAGTTTTGGGAATTTTATGAAGTAGAAAATCAGAAGTGGATATTGCTATTTGGAACAATGAGGCTTTATCCATCTCCTAGTGATAACAAAACTGAAAAGTTCACTTTTTATTCCACTTCAAAAGAAATTTTAACATTTTCTCTAAAATACTAACAGCTTTATTATTTTATACACAAATAATAATGGAGAAAAGTAAGGAAATATTTTATCCTAAAATATTTTAAAGTTCAATATTTCTTTTTATTTAGATCTTTGAGACATTGGTGGTTAAACTGGCAAAGCTTAGCTCTGTTTAAATTTATTAGCTTTAACCAAACATAATGATGTGTATTATTCTTATTTTCTATTCTTTATAGTTTGATTATGTGAGGATATTTTATTCTTAGAATTTCAGTATTAAAAATTTGGAGATACTGACACTTAAATGAAAAGTTTGATACTTAAGAACTTAAAATTTATAGTTAGCTTACTGAAGAGAGATTGTAAAGAATTAGTAAAGGAAACCCTTAGTGCCCATCTTTCTCTCTCCTTTTTGGTAATTACAAAGTTCTTTTCAGGTATATGTCTCCACCGTCTTGAATTCCTTAAAACTCTTTAGCAGTGTAAATGTTAAACTGTTAAACCTTATGAACCTGTTTTTCTTCATTAAAATTATAGTTGGTGAAATTGTTTAAATGTTTTTTATTTTATGAAAAGCTTATTCAGCTGTTTAGATGCCTCTTGAACATAAACATTTTGTTCAGAAAGTGTGTTGGAAATGATGCATTAGAATCTTAATATTTATTTTCAGGGAGTATTTTACTTCTGTTTTGTGAAGTAATCTATATTTGAATTGAATTTTCTGCTTTAAACACTTAGAATTGACTAGTTGGAAATCCCAGGAGAACACTTTTTAGGTAGAATTCAGGCTAGACCAGTCCTGAACTGTACTATTTTGCCCTATAGAATTTAGTGTAAGATGTAAGCCACTATTACTTTTGTAATCTGAAATTTGTGTGTGTGTGTGTGTGTGTCCGTCCGTCCTTTGATCTCCTAAGTACCCATCCATGCTGTTCATTAGTTTAAAAAAAAATTTTAGGTACTAATGTCTTTGAAGCCTACTAATTCAGAACTGAGGTGTCTTTGAAGTTATATTTTTGGCTCTTGCCCCAGAATATATACATATGGGAATGAGCCAGATGTGTAAGTGATGTCTAAGAAAATATGCCCAGAGAGCTGGATTGTTTAACAAGTAGGTTTTAAGGATTCACCTTTAAGACTTGTTTCAGAACCTCAGTCATAAGCCCTTAGTATCCAGTATTACTTTTTATAATAATGTTATATAACATTCTTATTTGTTATTTGGAGTAATTCATTGGTTATCTTTGGTAGTTGGAAGAAAAGGTGGCAAGATTACATTGCAGTTATGCTTGATTTGTTTTTTATAACTTTTGTAGAAACGCCACCTCCTGGATATATCAGTGAAGATGGCGAAACAAGTGATCAACAGTTGAATCAAAGTATGGACACAGGTAAAAAATGTCTTTCATAATTCGTAATAATTAGATATACATTTCTTGCATTGTTTGAAACTCACCAGAGATATTCCTTTTAAATGTGGAGTTGAGAAACATACCAACAAAATCTTCTATCTTCGTTTAACCAGATCTGAACCTGCAATGGGGGCTGTGTTCTCACTGAAGAATTAACATATGCTACTCTGCAGAATAGTTGTCATAATTGTCTTGCTAGAGTGAATGAAAATCTGAGAATACTCATGTGCTTTTATTTCTTTTTGAAGTTTTAGTTACTCTGTGAATAAATATCTCTTCATGATACAAGATCATAATTAGCCCACTAACAGATTTTCAGAGGAATTTGAGGGTGAGAGATGAGGATCAGCTTTTTAATGCTCCTTTAACTTAATAGTGAGTTCTGAATTACAATAGATTGCTTACACAAAATACCTTGTATCTGACCTAATTTGATTAATTTCTCATATTTATCTACTCCAATTATGGAGAAAAATTTTAACATAAATATTACACACATTAAATCTTTAAACCAGTTGTTGTGTAATAAAATGTATAACTGACCAGACCTAATAGGGTACCAGTGAAATCACTTTGATGTCATTGTAATTGTCCACTTTGATTAATTCTACCCTGTCTATATCTTAAGGATTGGACACCTTAATGTCACAACCCAACAAATTATACACCAATCTTTCTATACATGTTACTCTAATACATTCTGCAGTTAGGCAAAATCTAAATTATTTTTAAATGAATTAACATTGGTGGAGGAGGGAGATTTTACAATAATTTTATTGTTTAAATCATTCCATTTTAAGGACTCCCAGATAAAGGAGCTTCTGCTGCAGCTAATCATACTATGGCTGTTAGGAGTAGCAGAGAGCTAAGAAAGTCAGAGACTCTAATGATCCTTGAAAATAACATATATCTTATTGCAAAGGTCTTAATGCAGATTATATTTGGCTTTCCAAATATGTCTTCCTAACATGCCTAGATGTTAAAGAACTTTATTCTTCAAGCAGTGTTGTTCTTTTTTTTTGTCCTGTGATGGACAACTGTTACCGTGGCATTTAAAAATGAATGGCACAAAAAGATGCTGAACATCATAAACCACAGTGAGATATTACTTCACACCCATTAGATGGCTATAATCAAAAAAAGGCAATAACAAGCGTTGGTGGGGATGTAGAGAAATTGGAGTCCTTATATGTTGCCAGTAGAATGATAAATGGTTCAACCACTTTGGAAAAGTTTGCTGTTCCTCAAAAAGTTAAATATAGAGTTACATATGGCCCAGCAATTTCACTCCTACGTGTATACCCATGAGAATTGAAAACACATCCACACAAAAAACTTATACACGAATGTTTATGTAAGCATTATTCATAATATTCCAAAAGTGTAAATGATTCGCATGTCCATCACATGATGAATGGATAAATTAAATGAGGTATATCCCTTCATTAGAATATTATCCAACCATATAAAGTAATGGTAGTACAACATGAAGTTCTACAACATGGATGGACCTTGAAAGCATTATGTTAAGTGAAAGAAGCTGGACACAAAAGGCTACAGGGATTCCAATTAGTGCACAAACACCTATTCAACAATATAACTGAAAAACAGGAGGACCAATAATATAAGTATAATCACTAGTTATGGTAAATGAGTCAAAAAAGAAGAGAATAAGCTGAGTCAGCTAACATGAATTTAGAGTTGGAGCTAACTTTGAATCTAACCTAATAATTTCTAATGCTGTTTCAGTGGGGCAATGTTACTGACTTTCAGAATGACACATTTAAAATTGCTTACCATAACAACAATGGAAATATCTGATTCATGAGATGCTAAAAGTTGGTTTAACTATCAGTCCCTTACTTACTATTAGTTTCTCTGTCAGTGTCATGGCAAGAAAGACATTTCTGGCCGGGTGCAGTGGCTTACACTTACAATCGTAGCACTCTGGGAGGCTGAGGCAGGAGGATTACTCAAGGTCAGGAGTTCGAGACCAGCCTGAGCAAGAGCGAGATTTTGTCTCTACTAAAAATAGGAAGAAATTAGCTGGATAGCTAAAAATATGTAGAAAAAATTAGCTGGGCATATGGCGCATACCTGTAGTCCCAGCTACTCGGGAGGCTGAGGCAGAAGGATTGCTTGAGCCCAGGAGTTTGAGCTTGCTGTGAGCTAGGCTAATGCCATGGCCCTCTAGCCCGGACAACAGAGCTAGACTCTGTCTCCAAAAAAAAAAAAAAGACATTTCTGACTGATGCAGGGCCCCAATTTAGAACAAAACTGGCCTCTTCTCTAACTCTGCTTCATACCTTCGAGGGAGAAGGACATAATTAAATTTATCTTTCACATCCTGCTAGGATAGAATGAATTGATATTTTTAAAAAGGGTAACCAGAGGACAAATTAAGCATGGTAAGGAGCTATATGAAATAGCACCTGTTATTTTTTGCTTTTCTTTTTTTAAAAAAAATTTCTCTGGTTAAGTCTTTTATTCTTTCTTTTTAAGTCGTGTGGATATTAGAAATCAGGCAAGACATGACAGGAAATCTAAAAGTTTAATTTATCTTCGTCAAAGTATTCTATAATTAGTCCCTTTTCAAGTCATGATTGATTTTATGAAAATATTTGCTCAAACAGGTATATAGAGAAATAGAATCTAATAGATCATAAGATGCGGCTTTCATAACTCACAGTTCAGTTTCACATTTTCTAAATGTACTGTGCTTGGTCTAGGATACAAAGATGCAGGCTTAAAAGATTTTTGAATCGCCTGTATCAGTGGGTTGAATTGGGTGTCTCAAAAAGATACGTTGACATCCTAACCTCCAGTACCTCAGAATGTGACCTTACTCAGAAATCGGGTCTTTGGAAATGTAATTATTTAAATGAAGATGAAGTCATACTAAAGTAGAGTGGACCCCCTAATCCTCTATGACTGATGTCCTTAGAAAAAGAGTAGAGTCACACAGGGAAGAATGCCATGTGAAGATGGAGGCAGATATTGGAGTTAGCAGCCGCAAGCCAAGCAGTGACAAGGATTGTTGGAGAAATGAGAAGCATAAGAGAAAGGCATGGAACAAAATCTCCCCTGAAGCCTTCAAGAGAACGTGGCCCTGCCAACACCTTAATTTCAGACTTATGTCCTCCAGAACTGTGAGAAAATAAATTTCTGTTGTTTTAAGCCACCCAGTTTGTGGTACTTTGTTACAGGCAACCCCTAGGAAGCTAATACAGTGATTAATAAGATTTTGAGAGTATGCTACTAATAACATGTACATTTAGTTATTTGTAAATTATATACAGGTACTTAATAAATTATATATTTAGCATACACAAAAATATTAAAGGATGAGATTAAATAAGTTCTAGTTTTTTCTTTTTGTAAGCCAATTGTTTTGTGTACTCCTAGACAGTATTCACATATCCCACTTACAAGACTCCTTCTCTTAACCAAATGCATATAATCAGGATATCATGATCAGACTCTGAGCTAGACTACCGGAGTTTGGATTGTTCCTCTACCATGTACTAACTAGGTAATGTAGGTACATAGTTTTATCTGTAAAATAGAGTTAATAATAGTACCTACTCATAAGATATTAATAAGGTTAATATTTGTAAAGCAGTTCAGTGTTCCTAACTCACAGTAAGCACTGTAATGGTGTATTTCAGAAAAATAGTAAAGGAGGAAGTTAACCATTAAGGAAAAAGAAGAAAGTTGATTGCACAAAAATTTTAAAGAAAATGAGGGATTGAAATCAAGCAACACGGTCTGCTTTCTTGGTTGGGATCTTCTAAGTAAAATAAGAAAGTATGGTTATTTGTCCAGAATGCAGGGTCAGGTTTGACCAGTTTCAGCGTAATGGTCTTACTGGATATACCACTTCTGTCTTATTTTGTAGTTTTTAGTAGTGATGTATAGCTTGTCTTTCATTAGATATATTCCTTAATATTTTACAGTTTTTAGTGCTGTTAGAACTGTTATTGTTTTTAAATTTTATTTTCCACTTGTTTATTCCTAAGATATGGAAAAATACTTGATTTTTGTATATTGATCTTTCTTTGGGGATCCTTGCTTAATTCACTTTTTGGTTCTAGAATTTTATGTATAGATTCTTGAGGTTTTCTGCATACACAACCATGTTATCTGTTTTCCTTCTTTCTTTCTAATCTTTTTTTTTTTTTTTTTTTCCTTTTTTGTCCTGGCTAAAACCTACAGTAAAATATTGGATAGAAGTGGTAAGAATGGACATTTTTGCATTGTTCCGGATCATAGGGGGAATACATTCCGTAGTGCCCCACTAAGTATGATGTTAATTTGTGGATATTTTGTAGATTGTTTTTATCTGATTGAGGAAGTTCCTTTCTGTTCCTAATGTTCTGACTGTTTTTTATGAATGGTTGTTGAATTTTGTCCTGTGCTTTTTCTGCATCTATTAGGAGAATCATGTAGTTTTATTCCTTTATTCTTTTTGCAATGAATTCCACTAAGTGATTTTCTAATGACAAACCAGCCTTGATCGTATTTGGTTATGATGAATTAATATTTTAAAATATTTATGGATATGTTAATGGTTTATTTTTAAAAATTTTTCTATCCATGCGTATGAGACATTGGTCTGTAGGGTTTTTTTTTCCTTATAATGTTTTTATTAGTTTCAATATCATAAAATGTGTTAGAAAGCAATTTCTCCCTCACTGTTTTCTGAGTTTTCTTAAGGTTGGTATTGTTTCTTACTTAAATATTTAATAGATTTTTTTTTTTTTTTTTTTTTTTACCAGAGAGACCACTTCTTTTAGGAAGGGTTTTTTAAATTCATTGTTATTTAGATTTTTCAATTTTTGTATGTGTTTGCATTTTGTAAGAAATTTGTTCATTTTGTGTGAGTTGTAGAATTCATTGCTCCAAAGTTATTCCTAATGTTTGTTATTCCCTGAGTGCCTGTAAGATCTGTAATAATGTCCCATTTTTTAAATTTATAAATTAGTACTTTGACTTTTTTCTTTTATTCTTAGGAAGTTTTGCAAGGGATTTATCAATTAATAGCTTCAAAGAACGAAGTTTTATCTGTTAATTTTTTCAGTTTTCTTTGTCTCTTTTCTATTTCATTTGTATTCTTCATTATTTTGTCTACTTTGCACTTAACCTGCTCTTCTTTAAGCCTGTTCTGTGTGTTTAGATCATTGATTCATTTCTAATGTAAGCATTTAAAGCTATAAATTTTCCTCTAAGCCTTATTTCAGCTGTGTATTACAAATTTTCATATGATGTTTTCTATCACCACTTAATTATTTTCTAATTCCTCTTATAATTTATTCTTTGACCCATGAGTTATTTAAAAGTTTCGGGCTTTTGTTTTTTTGTTTTTTGGTGTTTTGAAGTGTGGGGATTTTCTAGATACTTCATGGATTCCTAATTTAAATCTGTTATAGTCCAAAATGTACTATGTATGACTTCAGTCTTTTGAAATTTACAAAAGATTATTTTATGCTACATCTGGCTTATATTGATGAGAATTCCATATATAGTTGAAAAGAACGTGTATACTACAGTTGTAGTATTCTCTAACTGTCATTTAGGTCAGAGTGGTTGGTGATGTTGTTTAAATCTTCTTAATCCTTTCTGATTTTTTATCTACTTGTTCTGTCAGTCATGGAAAGGAGTGTTAAAATCTCCAACTCTGATTTTTGATTTGTCTGTTTCTGCCTTTAGTCTTGTCAGTTTTTGCTGCATGTATTTTTAATCTGTTTTTAGATGGTAAATTATTACATCTTCCTGATAAATTGACCCCCAATTATAAAATGTGTCTCATTACCACATCTTTTTTAGTGATTGAATGGTATATTTTTCATCCTTTTACTTTCAACCTATCTGCATCTTTGCATTTATGGTGTGTTTCTTGTGGGTAGCGTTTTTTGTCTTATTCAATGTAACAGTCTTTGTCTTTTAATTGAAAAATTAGTTTATTTACATATAAAGTAATTATGTCAATGGATTTAGGTTACCGTTTTGTAATTTCTTTTCTATTTTATCTGATTTTTGTTTCTCTGTTTCTGTTTTCCTTTGTTTTAGACTTGTCATATTTTTGTTACTCCATTCCATTTACTCTTTTGGCTTTTTAGCAATAACACTTAGCATTATTTTCTTGGTAAATGTTCTAGTGATGACATTGTACTTAATCACCTTTTACCTGGAAGGTTATTTAAGTTGTAATGTTTAACAGTTTCATGTAAAATGTCAGAACTTTATAGCACTGTAATGTCATTCATCCACTTCCATTGTTTGTGCTACTGTCATATATTTTACTTAGTAAATATGTATAAACCCAAAAGTATAGTGTTATTTTTGCATTAGACTTTGAGTTAGTTTTTTAAGAAAACTTTAAGAGGATAAAAAATAATGTTTTGTATTTACCTACATATTTACTATTCCTGCTTTGTTCCTGTTCATTGCTTTCCTGCAGACATTTGTTTGTTCTAGTTGTTTTAGCATCATTTGTCAGAGAGGCTTTTCTTTCTCCATTGGTTTATCTTGGCCCCCTAGATGAAAATCAAGTGATAATGTATACGTGAGTCTGATGTTGAGTCTGTTAATCCAGTTAAATGAATTCTTCATTTCCTGTAATCTATTTTTCAGTTTACAATTTCCATGTTAAAAGTGTTTATCTGATAATTCCAGTGTTGTATTAATATATAACATGGTCTGCTTTTGTTGACTATTTTATCTTTTGATTATGGATCGTTTTTTTCCTGCGTTGTATGTCCTTGTTTTTGTTTTTTTTTTTGAGACAGAGTCTCACTTTCTTGCCTGGGGCGAGTGCCGTGGTGTCAGCCTAGCTCACAGCAACCTCAAACTCCTGGGCTCAAGCGATCCTACTGCCTCAGCCTCCCAAGTAGCTGGGACTACAGGCATGTGCCACCATGCC